>CALYDF020004841.1:0-14973 GCA_944474145.2 Dicrocoelium dendriticum | reverse complement strand
CACCAGAGTGACTGGTGAGGGTCTCAGAGCTTCAGGATTTAAGTAAGCCAAATGTAACGTGTATAACTGAGATGAATGGTGCTTCATTAGTGAAATACTTTCTTCCGAAAACGGAAGCGCCAATTTGACCACAAGGTTGCACTTATCCCAAAATACACAAGATGTGGTCCGCGAGTGATGAAAGCAACGCTGCAATCCAAACCTACGATAGAAAAGACCCTCGAAACGTGATCCAAACTGCTCAGATAGCCGCCATCTGAAAGACGCATAAGGGCGATGAACATCCGTCACAAAAATACAAGATAACTCTGACCAACGCGGGTTTATTTGCACCTCTGTCAAAATTCATCTCCGAGCAGGGACACAGCCAAAACCCGCCGACAGCTATAGGAGGGCCAGGTAATCAGCAACGTACCTGACACTGAGCACCGCACGCACCAACTTGAAATGGCCCTGATGTCTCTGTCAGCTGTTCAAACAAAAACGGATGGCAGCCGACCTAACAAAGGTCAAAATCGGTCTCTATAACTATGATTCTAATCTCCGTGGCTCTCAACTGCTTGTATACAAAAGCACACAGCCTTCTCAGTGAGCGAAGCGATCTTCGAAATCCACAGCTTGCAACGTCTTGGGGTCTCGTCATAATAACCGAAACATGGTTGAATACTGAGTTCATTGATGCTGAATATTCCCTGCCCGCTATGACTCTCCTAGGAATAAACTAATCAAACTGAAGAGGCCGCGTAATGTTGGATGAGCGATCTGACCTACAAACCGATGTAATCGACGACTCAGACAATCATGTTTTCGATTTTCTTTGGTGTCATCTGTACCTGAGACGTGATGATATGGATTTGGTAAGAATAGATTATGGCCTTCCAACATTAACCTTAGAAATGAATCACAACTAGCTTCTATCACGAGGTCAGTCCTGTCACGGTCAAACAGTCATGTTCTTCCGGTGAGGCACTTGGACTTGCACGCTAGCTAACTCGCAATCTCTCTCAGAGAAAAACTTCAAGGCGGGCTTGCAAGAAGTAATTCCCGACTTACCTCTATAAGGCCATATCACCACTCTCACACGATTTTGGACGGGTGAAGAACCACCCGTTTTAGATGTCATGCTCACCATCAACGACCCAATCGTCGATACCACAACGACAGGTAGATACATTGACCGTGGTGATCATGCGGTGTAGCGCATCTGTGACATCTCCTAGGCAGAAAGCATCAGTGGAAAAACCGATGAAGCTCAGGTCATTACCCACTACGGCATTCTGGCAGAACTCGTTCAGGTCACCAACTAGTCTTTCCTGACCGAATAGCCTCCCTAGGTCGAATGGAGGATGTTCGTCACGCCGTTCACCTATATAGTGACAAATGCATGGGAAACAAAGTAATGCGCCAGAATCAAACGAAGTCCTTCACGAGGAGCCGGACTTAAAATCTCCTGGCCTCAAGGTATTCAGCCTGACGTGCTTGTAAAATCCCGAGTGCGCACACCCGGGAAGTCTACATACTACGACAAAACCATTGTAGATGACTGGTCCGCGAAGACATACTTAAGCACAAAGAAGATTATCGACAGAATTCAGCACCAATTCTAAAACGCTGTCTAAGCCAGCCAGTAAAGTACGCGGTGCAGCGCCAAATCCCAGTTCAACGTTGGGCTGGTGCTCCGGCGTTAAGTATAGCAGAGGCGGCCAAAGCGTTTCGGCAACAGTTCATTCGTACTACCCAGAGTGATTCGTTATCTCACCGACCATTGGCACAGCTCACACTGTCATCGGGATTAAGCCACGTATCTTTCAGTTCAGCAAACAAGATAACAAATCATTGTCTTTGAGCGTGTGCAACTCTTCAGGTGTGGACGACATACATCCGAAGGCATTAAAGATGGCTGTCAGGAACATCGTCGAATCGTCGGCTGGGTTCTTTCTACGATGTCTTGAGAAATTGTACATTCTCAGGATGTGGAAAAATGGAATAGCCACGCATCTTCACCAGATTGACAATCGTGTGGTGCCCGCGAACTACGGTCCAATAACTCTTATCCCGGTGCTATTCAAAGTTATGGAAGTTAACATCGCATAGACACTCACGGAACACCTTGAGATCACCAACTTCTTAGGGTTACAGCAACGCGGATTCCACTAAAATGGATCATGCCCTACAAAAATGATGCAAGCCGGGTAAGTTGGACGGAATCTGTGGATGCCAGCCTAGGACGCGATGTCGCAAACCTACGCTTCAATAAGGCGTTCGACCAGCTGGACAACAGCGTTTTCCTTTACAAGCTTCGGAGCTATAAAATCGGTGACCATATCTTGGGTTGGGTAAACAACTTACTCCTTTGAAGTTAGCTGAATGTGTGAGTCCGCACCGCGACTTCCGAACCAATGGATGTTTAGCATGGTATACCCCAGAGATGGGCACTGTGAACACATCCATTCCTATTCTTCAAAAGTCACATTAACAGTGTATTACAATGGTTCAATTCAATGATGTAGTATGGGGTAGAAAGCAGTAGCCCTACAAGACTCACAGGATGGAAAATGCAAATAGCATGTCTAAATGTTTCGTCGTAAAGCGTGAACTATCAGCAGTGTAGATGGGGCACTCTGTCACAGTGTTGTGCAACATTCACCAATTAGATGTAATTCGACTAGTATTTCAATGGTTCTGATGTTTAATGCAATCACCACCTGTGGTAGTAATGCATTCCACCTTGAATTGATTTTAAAAGTAAAGAGGATATCTGTCGTCCAAGAAGGGGGGTTAGATCAACTGTTTCAGGTTGTGGCCTCGACATTGCTTGTGAGAAGCTAGGGTTATCATGGGCGATCACTCTCTGTCTGTGTCCGGTAGGTGAGAATGAGGTCGTCGGTATTCTGTGAAGAAACCATCCATTGAACGAAAGCGAAATTCATACTGGAGACCAGATGATCCACGTGTTGCCATGATAGCTCTTCTTTGGGGCTGCTCCAAAAGATGAACTTCTCGTTTTAATCATGGACATTACGATGGAATCGCATACGCAACGTGGGACGAATAGACGAGTTGATCAAAAAGAGCACCAGTTATCGCTCAAACATACCGAGACCTTGTCTCATAAGCTGTATGTTCCTAGTTGACGCATTTGCTGCTCTGAAACATTAGGGCGATTATCTTAACCTTTCTTGAACGATACTACCCAACTCTCTTCCACTCGGCTCTGTCCCAATTGATATGGCTAGTTGAAACACTTGCGTAGCGTTAGGAGATGGCACTTTACAGGGTTCAAGGGGAGCGGGTTCATTCTCACCGATTCATAAATGCGGTCTATATCGTTCGGAAGACGGGCACGGTTAGATATTGAGCGGAAAGCTCTTCAGATCTTGGCGTAATCCGCCAAAATTTGCACTGCGGATCGAATGGTTGCTGGAAAGTCATTGCTTAGATTACAAACAGTAGCGGGTCGAAGACAGAACCTTGGAAGCACATCACTGGGGTCGTACATGATCCCGGAGTGTGCGCCGGCGCTTCTTATGGTGATTGTTCTCCCAGGTGAGCAGAGAGGCGGTGATCCTGCAGCCACTAAGATGTTGTAGAACTAAGCGATTGACGCTGCTGACTACTTTTGCAAAGTCTAAGTAGCTCAACTTTAGGGAGCTCCTTCATCAGCAGCGTTGGCCCATAAGTCACGAGTCAAAAGCAGACTAGCGAGACAAGATCATTTGAATTCGAAACCATCACGAAGATTGGGAAGAATTTTCATACTTTCAAAATACCTTATCAGTTCGTCTGCGATAGTGACTACGTAAGTTTTGATAACACTGGGATGGTTCGCAGGATGCAAGCATTTATATCTCTTTTGAATATCGGGGTGGTAATTCTATTTTTCACTTAGATGGATATGTATGGGATTCAGGTAGACACTGTGAACACGCGGCAGGAATTACTGCTCCGATGGAGTTAGGGTTGTAAGCACCTATGAGCGAATTTTCTCGATACCAGGAGTACTGTGTTTTCGGAGGTATTGCACCATGCTTGCGAAAGCTACTGAGGTAAATGTGACCTTGACTAAGCCGATGATGTTTATTCGCATGTGACAGGGGAAGGTTCCGTTGTGATTCGCTACCTTGAAGAGGTGCATCAACTACTCACCAACCTTGACGGCACCAAACATGCTGGCCCTGATGGACTCCCCCTGATTCGCAAGTCCCTACTGGCCATGATCTCACCAGCTATGACTGAGTTGCTCAACCGGTCACTATCCGATAATACACTGCCGGGCTAATGGAAATGCTTAGTGCTTAAGCCGAAATTGAAAGGCGGTGACCCCAGTAAAGTGGACAACTACAAACCGATTTGTCTAACGCCTATTTTGGCCAATGTTGCCGAGAAGCTCGTGAACTAGGGACTACTACAGCTGCTCTATTCACAAAGCCTACTGACTCTTGCGCAGCACGGTTTTTTTCTATGTCGCTCGTGCATTACCAATCTTCAGGTGATGAAGCATAAATGGTTGCAGGCAGGGAATCAGAGTAAGTCTGTCAAGGTAATTTACATCGATTTCAGTAAAGCCTTCGACAAAGTGAACCATGAGGCTCTCCTCCAAAAACTGAGAATGCGCGGTGTTGTTGGACCACTGCTTCAGTGAATCCAGGACTTCTCTTTTGGACGAAAGTAGAGGGTACAGTTTGACGGCCATCTAACTGACTGGTATCCCTCTACTAGTGGAGTATGCCAAGGCACGGTGCTGGGGCCCACTCTAGTTCTAATTCACATCAAGGATCTACATCAGCATCTTCGGTCACCGTGTGCCCTGTTTGCGGACGACTTTGCAAGTAATTAGCACCCCAGACGACTGCAACCTCCTTCAGTCCGACCGCAAGCGCCTCACCATGTGGTCTGCGGAAGTCCGCCTCCCGGTCAACCCATCCAAGTTGGTATTTAATAGCCCGGGAAAGGGGGACCATGGCCGAATGTACACCATTGACGGCTAATCGCTACATCCCACACCTTCCGTGAAGGACCTGGGTGTACTCTCGCGCTACGATTTGAAGACTGTTGACAACACGGACAGACTATATCGTAACGGACTGCGCATGGTTTGGGCGATCAAACGCAGCTTCTGTACTTGGTATGAAGAGGTAGCCACCGGCCTCTTCCTTTCCATCAAATGGAGTACGGCTCACCTGCCTACTGCCCAATCACCCGAGGCGAGGCACAGAAGATCGAACTGGTCCAACGCGTCGTTACCGCGCTCCCTCCAGGTTTACGGGAATTATCATACAAAGACCGGTGCGAGAAACTCGGACTCTACACCTTGTCCTATCGTCGGGTGCGAGCCGATCTCATCATGACCTACCGTATATTGCATCTCGGCGACTTCTTCAGCTTGAAGCTGCTGTTTCATTTGCGAACGCCAAGCAACACACGCGGACACCGATACAACCTTGTGGTGTCAGATATTAAACGATTACCCCACTCCTTGTGCTTCGAACGGAGAGTGGTAAATGTTTGGAACAGTGGCCCTGAAAAGGTCGTGGTGGCCAAATCTGTACAACAGTTCAAAACTCTATTGGATTTACATTTCAGCCCCATTCGATTCAGAGAACAATTGCACACTAGCAATGACATCTTGCATTTGTGAACCCTGTGAAACTGCAAGTCAGACATTATAAAATGCTACATAAGAATTTGTTGAACGACTCGATTATCACGGAGTGCAGACCCATTTCATAACATGTTTGTCAATATTGCGATGCAGTTGCACAGAGTTATATTTCTAATTGCTCCCACATGCAGTATTCAGTATTCGGATTGGATGATGGCTCAATGCTGATTGATTGATCAACCGACTTTTAAGATTTCATCCGTGTCGTTCGAGCGGTCGTTTCTGGCTCGTTTACCTCGCACTATATATATATATATATATATATATATATATATATATATATATATATATATATATTCATATCATTTTTCTGACATAACATTTGGCGTCGCGAGCCCAAAGGTGATCCTTTCCATTCGGCCTCCAACACCATTTTGGACTAATTGCGGTAGCAGACCAACATCGGATGGCTGGGTCCGTTGGGAGACCTCCTTCCAAATCCACTTCGATTCAATCAGCGATTTTTATTTTGCTCTTAGTGAAGAAAGAAGATGAGGGGCGATGGCAGTTCGCTAATTTAGGCCCATGAAAGACACTTTCACTGCTCTCGTTCGTAACTGGGTAACCAAATGAATGTATTCACTGCAAGATACGTTTTCTTCTGCATGCACCAAGAAACAGGTGGACCGTTGAACGTTTTCGTTGCTCAGTTAAGCCGCGCAGTACGACCGTGTGGTAATTCGTCTATTCCCCACAGAAAGACCGAAGGTTATATGCTCAGTCAGCAACTAATTTCTGGGATCGCTGACAATCGTATACGTGAGCCCCTGTTGAAGGAAGAAGCATGCACATTAGCGCGGGATCAAGCCTGTGAGTTAGCTAGAGTGAAAACTGAACTTCCTCTGCAATCGAAACAGTGCTGCTGGACCAACTACACTGAGATAACAAAGCTGCAATGTTTGCGATAATTACCATCAGACAAGCCATCTTGCTATCGATGTGTAAGTACTTCTCACAGAGTCAATTTCGCCACTTGTCCCGCACTCAGCATCAAGTGCAACAACTGTGGCAAAATTGGGCATTATGCCCGATGTTGTCGGTCGCAGGCCATCGCACTCATCAAGGACGATGCTACACCTGCAGGCAATCTTCCTGATCCATCTCAGGAAAACATTTATTCCATCACCAATAATGCCAACACTTCAAGTTGTCTAACAATATCCGTTGTTGAACCTAAGTTTCCCCCCGCTGATGTTCGTACTGTGGCATTCCTTACCACCAAGTGTGCTGTTCCACTTGAAATGGAGCTAGATTCTGCCTATCCAGTTACTGTTGTGTCTTTCCAATTTTACGAACGTTAATTATCCCTGTATACTTTACGGACCACGTCGCATTTATTTTGCAGTTACAGTATAAACACTTTACCTATATTGGAATTCATTATTGTGCCTTTATAGCCGCATTCGGTCGCTGGGGATGTTGCAGTGTGCGTTTCTTCAGACATCAGACGATTCTTGCTTGGAAGAAATGTCATGAGGGCCTTGCAACTAGTAGCATCCTTAGACCGCATGCTTGTCTCTTCCGTCAACATGACATACTAGCCTAAATGTTATCCTAAACTTTTTCAGCAGTCCATCGGACGTATTCCATGTGGTGCGCACCACATTCAGCTGAAGCAGGATTTAAAACCAGTTGCCATTAGTCAGCCTCGCCCTACTCCGCTAGCAAAACGTAAAGCTGTCTCAGCCGCTCGGCAATAGACGCTGACGAATAATTTGATTTAATCCATCGACTGCTCTGAGTGGGTGCATCCAATGGTAAATGTCCTGAAAAAGAAGGCACTGTCAGGATATGCAACGCTTTGCCGGGGGTAAATAAACTTATCATTTTAGAGTGATTCGTGTTGCTATCCAGCGAAGAACTCACTATACATTTAGCTCGTGCAACCGTTTTCACCAGGCTAGATTTGAAAAGCACATTTTTCCATATATCATTGGCCAACGATTCCTTAATCCCGATGGACTAATCCAACACAAAGTGTTGCCAATGGGTTTGAGTTCGTCGTCCGCTACCTGGCAAAAATTCATGACTCACGTCCTGGCAAATACTGAGGGGCAGGTTGCACATATGGACATTTGTGTTTTCGGTCGCTCACAAGAAGAACGTGGTGAAAGATTACACCAAGTTCTTCAGCGTCTCAGTGATCTTGAATTGCGTCTGAACGTCAAAAGAATGTCTGTTCAATGGCTCCGAGATTCAATTCCTAGGACACATCATCTCGCGTAGCAGTATCCGCCCAGGCTATTGCAAAAGCAGCAACATCCAAGAACATGATAGAACTGAAGACATTTTTGGGAATGTGTTCTTACACGCTGCGCTATTCGCACAATTTTGCGACCCCAGTCGATCCATTGCGACAAATAACAAAGAAGTGATCGTCGTCCACTTAGCGAAGCGACCAGTAAAACGTTTTTGATGAAATGAAAAATAGATTTTCATCTGCTCCCTTGCTTGTCACAACACTAGGCACATATTGAATGATCCTTGCTCAGGTCAGTTTGACCTGACCAAGCAACAGCACACTTCTGCCGCAGTAGCCCCGGTATTGATGCACTGCCGTCTTAATTTTGTTCGCATGTCTTCGTTCTAGCCAGCCTGAATTACGGTTGCTGTCGATCGGTTAACTTCCGAGTGGCCTGGACGGTTCGTCAGGTTCCAAGGCCATTCCGCACTCATTACAGGTGAACTTGCCCTGTGGTGTGGCTCAGCTTGACATCAGCTCAAGGATCCGTGCAAGGCCGACACCTGGTTGTGGACGGACCGTCCTAAATCACATACCTCAGGGCTACACTCGGTATGAGGTTTGTGATATAGGCCTGCTTGTCTACAGCCTGGTGTCGGCCTTGCGCGGATTATTGAGCTGATGTCAAGCTACGCCATGCCACAGGGCAAGTTCACTTGCAATGAGTGCATACTGGTCTTGGATCCCGACGAAATGTCCAGACGGCTCGGAACTTAACCGATCGATAGAAACCGTGTTTCGGGTTGGTTGGAACGAAGACATGTGTACCAAACTAAGACGGTAGTGCATCAGTACCGGGGCCACTGCGGTAGAGTGTGATGTCCATTGGACATGTCAAACTGGCCTGAGCAAGGCTTGTTCAATAGGTGCCTGGTATTAGCTAAGATAATGACAGAAAGGCTATTGGCAAGGCTCTTGCAGTCTGAAAGCTGGTTTCCAACAACCCACCTGAGCCAAAAGGCATTCCTTTCAATTAGACCTTGCACGTGTGAAATGCAACGCACATGTGGCCTGTCACGCATACTCCCATACTCGAAGACTGGAAATGAATGAGAGTCAGGCTCTCAATTCATTGCGTCATGCTGGGATAGGACTCAATGTCTCACAGTATGATAGTTGTTCTAAAACTTACCTCTCCCCGACATGCATGCAATCCAAATTTCGGCATTCGGGCAGTCTCTGTGAGCTCGCCAGGCCAAATCCCTAAGGGACATGCATTTACGTGTTCTGCTCTTCAGCAGTGAATTGCTTTTGATTTGAGTGCGAAACCAATGTGCCAAATTTCTATTTAAACATTTCCCGGGTAACGTCTGGATAGCAATCGGTTAAGAAGGTCTAAGATGTATTGTCAACAAGCGTGGATAACAGGTTGTAGTGCGTGAGAGTCTACACTGAATTGTCCTCCTTTTCATAATATTCCACATAGTATACATGCTCAAACAGTAGGTTAGCTTGGTCACTGCGACACCAAGAGGTGTACCAGTACATATTACTTCAACCATCAGTTCTTCGTTAGTGAGTACAAAATTAGGTGTCAACGGCCCGGGCAAAATATAGTCTAGCAATCAGTGATAACGGTGAATACGCATGTTAACATAAACAGCATGAAAAGGTGATATGTCCGTCAACACAGAAGATGCGCAACGTGCACGTTGGCGTTCTGCTTGCAGCGCAGAAATCGCCCGAGGCAATTGGCTAGAACCTTTTGCAGTTTCCATGTTGATGGCGCGCCATTCCTTCACAATACTGTTTTCAATGGTTTCAGTGAACTGGGCGTTGTCTTGTACACTCTTCGTTTCAAATGACCCCATGGGAAGAAATCTGAGGATTCAAATCTGGTGACCGGGCAGGCCACTGCATTGGATCTCCGCGACCGATCCATCGGTGACCGGACATTTGGTTAGGACAATCCCGCACCGTTTGTGCATAATGGGCAGGTGCGCCATCATGTTGCCACCAAATGGTGCTGGAAACCCCCTCAGCCTGTAGCTGTGGAAGTACGCAGGTCTGCAGCATTTCTTTGTACGACGATGCTAGGAAAGTTATGGCATTAGTATATTAAAACAGTAACCTACCAGTCACATTACTGGAAAGGAAAAATGGTCCGACAATCTTTTGACCAGTTAGTCCAGCCCAAACCATTAGCTTGGGACTATGTTGCATACGGGAAGCTCAGCAGCTTCGTGGATTTGATGTCGCCCAAAAGCACTGCTTATGTATTCCGTGCAAATGGAATATTGCCTCATCGGTGAAAAGAATGGAGTGCATATCCATGTGATTCAAGAACCAGCTGCAAAATGCAAGCCTCTTCTCCGGATCGCATGGGTTCAACACTTGCACTTGAGGTGCACCACACCGACGAAATTTTCTTCCTCTTCAAAATCCGCTTAACTGAGTGACGGGTGGTGTGACAATTTCGAGCGATTGTACGGATGCTGAGATCCGCCGTTTCAGTCACTTCGCGGATAACGGCACTAGCTGAACTGACATCTGTTGTGGTACGAGGCCGCCCCGTATTCCGGGCGGTGCACACACTACCAGTGTTTTCGAAAATCTGCACCAGTTTTGACACGTACCGGCCGTTTACAGGCCGCGTTCCCGAGGTTATGCTGTTGCATCGTTGCGCTGTTTCAGCTGCATTAAGGCCGCACTCCCCATGTACTCTAAGAATAAGCACGCACTGACCATCAGCGACTTGACGTAACTCAGGTTGCATAAAATTCACCGACGTGAGTGTATCCTCGCGTTCCATCGCTGAAACAGTGATCCAGTTAAGAAAGGAAGCTTACCGTGTGCATAAGCTTAGCTGGCAAATCTAACCGATGTCCGAACAGCAATTTTTGCCTGTCTGTCCACAACCAGGTACCCAGCTTGCGTATTGCACATCGTTGACCTATGGGCTACCAGTTATCAGAGCCCACATCTTGGGGCAGAGATAAATTCCTGCCCGAGGTAAACAGGTGTGCGCTTTGCGGTTAAACACACGGCTCCGATTGGACGTACTGGCAACTACTGCAAATTATCTGTCCTTCGTAGAAACGCGCGTCTTGTTGAATGGGATTGCGATCATGCGGCTTTCATTCTACACTTGCCGGGCGGGCGGTATTCTTGATCCGAACAAACGATCACGTCTGCGGTTAACTTAAGTTTTAGCGTAGTGTTTTTGTTAGCTTACCACGCGCTTTGTCATTTGGAGCTCTGTAGGAAAGGACACACTGTGTGCGCCGTTATGTTTTGTCAGTAAGGACTTTTCGAGAATTATCTCCCTCGATTTTTTCCTTTGGCTCTATTTTCAAGGGGTTGTGAATGATACTAGCGATATTAAAACAGCATCTTTCCACTCTACTCCTCCTAATTTTATTGTCTGTAGGGCCTCCCTGAGATACGGGTTTATGTGCTCTACTATACCATTAGCCGAAGGATTGTTGGGTGCAGTGTGGGAATGCTTTGCATTATAACGTCGGAGAAAAGTTTTAAAGTCTTAACTACGAAATTGTACGCCATTATCTGTGACCACTTCTTCTGGTTATCTGAAACGACTGAACAGATCTTTGAGCTATTACAGCTCTACCGAAGAGGTCTCTTGTTCGCATATATGAACCTGAGGCCATCTGCGGTAAAAACCCGTTGCAACAAATAGGTTTTTTATACATTGGAGCATTGACGAATGTAGCCATACTGTCAATGGAAGTTTTGGCCCACGGCGTCATCGGGTATGGTATCGGTTGTGTGGGGTGCCTCAACAGATAGAGAATTTTTACCCACTAACCGACAAGCCTGACAGTTCCTCACAAATGTCTCGATACTTGGTGCCATTCGTGGCCACCAAAAGTAACCCAGGACTTTATTTTTGGTTCACGTAATATCCAGACGCGCTTCATGTACACACGAAATTATTTAGCTAACCAGCGACAATGGAGCTACAACTACTGGACCTCGCATCTGACAACCATCTAGGACTGAGAGTTCCTATCGAACTCCTCGGAAAGTTTGTTATTCTTCGGTCACTCCTGCCACAGGCAAGGCGCGAGCTGTTGCAGCGTGGCTTCTCTCGCTTGCTCGGTTTGTAGTTCATTAATCGTCAAGTCTGACAAATCGGATCCACGACTAGACACCATTGCCACCTCTCTGAGTGCTTCTCTTCCATCCTACAGTTCCAAATGTAAACGAGATAAAACATCCGCGATGTGATTCTGCCATGCTGGTCGATACACGATTTGGAAATCGTAGCTAGGAAGTCTGGCGTACCAACCATTGATTCACACCGGGCGGAATCCTATAGATCCCTTCTTGTGGGTGATAGTGGGAGCGAAGTGGTCAGTTCATATCGTGAAACGACGACAAGCCCACACGCAAGCAATAGCTTCTTTCTCCCCAACTGAATAATGGCGCTCAGAATCAGAGAGTTTCCGGGATGCGTAAGCAATAATTTTCTCCTCTCTGTTTTGTACCTGTGATAGAACAGCACCAAGACCAACACCACACGCATCAGTCGACAAACAAGTACGGCACGATGCATTAATAGTGACCAGCAATAGAGCAGATGAAAATCTATTTTTCATTTCATCAAAAACGTTTTACTGGTCGCTTCGCTAAGTGGACGACGATCACTTCTTTGTTATTTGTCGCAATGGATCGACTGGGGTCGCAAAATTGTGCGAATAGCGCAGCGTGTAAGAACACATTCCCAAAAATGTCTTCAGTTCTATCATGTTCTTGGATGTTGCTGCTTTTGCAATAGCCTGGGCGGATACTGCTACGCGAGATGATGTGTCCCAGAAATTGAATCTCGGAGGCATTGAACAGGCATACTTTTGACGTTCAGACGCAATTCAAGATCACTGAGACGCTGAAGAACTTGGTGTAATCTTTCATCACGTTCTTCTTGTGAGTGACCGCAAACTCAAATATCCATATATGCAACCTGTCCCTCAGTATTTGTCAAGGCGTGAGTCATGAAATTTTGCCAGGTAGCGGACGACGAACTCAAACCCATTGGCAACACTTTGTGTTGGATTAGTCCATCGGGATTAAGGAATCGTTGGCCAATGATATATGGAAAAATGTGCTTTTCAAATCTAGCCTGGTGAAAACGGTTGCACGAGCTAAATGTATAGTGAGTTCTTCGTTGGATTGCAACACGAATCACTCTAAAATGATATGCTTATTTACCCCCCTGCAAAGCGTTGCATATCCTGACAATGCCTTCTTTTTCAGGACATTTACCATTGGATGCACCCACTCAGAGCAGTCGATGGATTAAATCAAATTATTCGTCAGCGTCTATTGCCGAGCGGCTGAGACAGCTTTACGTTTTGCTAGCGGAGTAGGGCGAGGCTGACTAATGGCAACTGGTTTTAAATCCTGCTTCAGCTGAATGTGGTGCGCACCACATGGAATACGTCCGATGGACTGCTGAAAAAGTTTAGGATAACATTTAGGCTAGTATGTCATGTTGACGGAAGAGACAAACATGCGGTCTAAGGATGCTACTAGTTGCAAGGCCCTCATGACATTTCTTCCAAGCAAGAATCGTCTGATGTCTGAAGAAACGCACACTGCAACATCCCCAGCGACCGAATGCGGCTATAAAGGCACAATAATGAATTCCAATATAGGTAAAGTGTTTATACTGTAACTGCAAAATAAATGCGACGTGGTCCGTAAAGTATACAGGGATAATTAACGTTCGTAAAATTGGAAAGACACAACAGTAACTGGATAGGCAGAATCTAGCTCCATTTCAAGTGGAACAGCACACTTGGTGGTAAGGAATGCCACAGTACGAACATCAGCGGGGGGAAACTTAGGTTCAACAACGAATATTGTTAGACAACTTGAAATGTTGGCATTATTGGTGATGGAATAAATGTTTTCCTGAGATGGATCAGGAAGATTGCCTGCAGGTGTAGCATCGTCCTTGATGAGTGCGATGGCCTGCGACCGACAACATCGGGCATAATGCCCAATTTTGCCACAGTTGTTGCACTTGATGCTGAGTGCGGGACAAGTGGCAAAATTGACTCTGTGAGAAGTACTTACAGATCGATAGCAAGATGGCTTGTCTGATGGTAATTATCGCAAACATTGCAGCTTTGTTATCTCAGTGTAGTTGGTCCAGCAGCACTGTTTCGATTGCAGAGGAAGTTCAGTTTTCACTCTAGCTAACTCACAGGCTTGATCCCGCGCTAATGTGCATGCTTCTTTCTTCAACAGGGGCTCACGTATACGATTGTCAGCGATCCCAGAAATTAGTTGCTGACTGAGCATATAACCTTCGGTCTTTCTGTGGGGAATAGACGAATTACCACACGGTCGTACTGCGCGGCTTAACTGAGCAACGAAAACGTTCAACGGTCCACCTGTTTCTTGGTGCATGCAGAAGAAAACGTATCTTGCAGTGAATACATTCATTTGGTTACCCAGTTACGAACGAGAGCAGTGAAAGTGTCTTTCATGGGCCTAAATTAGCGAACTGCCATCGCCCCTCATCTTCTTTCTTCACTAGGAGCAAAATAAGAATCGTTGGGTGAATCGTACATTTGGAAGGAGGCTTTCCAACAGAGCCAGCCATCCGATGTTGGTCTGATACCGCAATCAGTCCAAAATGGTGTTGGAGGCCGAATGGAAAGGATCACCTTTGGGCTCGCGACGCCAAATGTTATGTCAGAAAAACGGATGTGATATATATACATATATATATATATATATATATATATATATATATTGTGCGAGGTAAACGACGCAGAAACGCCGCTGGAACGACATGGATGAAATCTTAAAAGTCGGTTGATCGATGAACCAGGATTTAGCCATCATCCCATCCGAATACTGACTACTGTATGTGGGAGCAATTAAAAATACAAATCTGTACAATCCTATCGCAATATAGACAAAAATGTTATGAAATGGGTCTGCACTCCATGAAAATCGAACCGTTCAACAAATTCCTACGTAGGACTCTAGAATATCTGACTTACAAGTTCACAGGTTTCACAAATGCAAAGTGTCAGGGCTTGTGTGCAATCGTTCTTTGATTCGAATGGGGCTGAACTGTAAATCCACTAAC
>CALYDF020004840.1:0-14332 GCA_944474145.2 Dicrocoelium dendriticum | reverse complement strand
ATTATGTTGTTCGTGTCGCCCCCAGCATTCATACAGAATGCAATTTACTCGACTGGGTGCCAGTGAACAGCTGTAGGTGCGCTGTTCGACTTTGAAACTCTATTGCGATAAAATGAAAACAACCGCATGAAGATATCGTGCATGTTCAATGCTTCGGTGTATACCCCAGTGACTGCAGTTCGGAGGGTATGAAGGACAAATTCTATCATCAGCAGAAACTACTGAGTCTGTGATTATTGCTGGTTACATGGATGAATTAGCGGGTGGCCTTTCGGACTATGCACAATAGCTGGAATGTGGTTTCGGGGCGCAAGCACGTCGAACAGTGAGTGGCGATCGATTCCTTCAAAAATATCTTAACCTCAGTACGCATATTAGCAGCACTTCATTTAAGCACTAATTTTCACATTGTTTCAAATGTGCCAAGCAAATCCCTCGATGACGCGGACCCAGTTTGACCCTTTGGCTGTAGCCATCACACGGCGCACTTCATTACAACATCGTCAGTCAATCTGGAGTATGCGACTGCATGCAGACCAGGCTCTATAGCATTTCCCGCAAAGTTGCATAAAAGGTCAAAATTTTGCAAAGGATGCGCAACCTTTTGCAAAGTAAGTCCAGAAGTTTGCAAAGAAAGTCCAAGCTGTTGCAAAACCCTGCGCAATTCGTCAGCCGCTCAGAACCAATCCTCTGCCCTTAAGTGTCTTCTCATTGGCCGGATCCTAAAGTTCGGTTCGTTAGTCTGGGGAGGTGAGCGCGCTGCCCGTTTACTGGGTGAGACTTGTGAATGAACCTTAAAGGCATGCATTGCGGCGGTGCAACGGGCTTGTACGCGCCCCCTCACATCCGAAACGTTGGATCACAATTGGTCTGAGAGCAATGAACAGCTGGTACATAAGCGCACGACCGAAACCACGTCTGTGAAACTAACGTCGTCGGCATGCGTTCTCGAGTAAGATAGACAGACATAGACAGATAGATAGATCAGATAGATAGATCAGACATTCGTGACCGAGTTTTAGGCGCCTTCGTCAACGGTGATGACTGGCAGCTGGTGGCAACTGTGAACAACGTCAACTATCAAACAGACTACTCCTGGATTGGTCGTTCTTTTGTGGTGAGTCCACCACAACGCTTTTCACTATATTGTGCAATTGATTTTCGCAATAATTTCCATCCCACGGGAATTGTTAAGCGATTCTTTTTTACCCGTAATAAACCATTGTCCATTGTCCATTGTTCACCTCATGTTCGCATTTGCCTTACATTCTGGAAGTTGCTGTATGTGCTTGCCTCTTCTCTTATCATTTTGACCTCACCCGGGCTAATGAGCCCAATGCACTGCGAAACTTTGTTCTTTCTGACCCGTCTCTCTCTTTTCTGACGGCTTCCACATTATGGAAGTTTACGCGCTTCGGCCTTATCGGTCCCGTTACCTACTTATCGCAATAATGTCCTCAGGCATCCGTTCTTCACCCATTCTTTGCATTTCCCTTTACTGTTTGAACACCACCGTACGAACTGGCTGCTGCCTGATCTCCAGTTCAAGCCAATCGGTCTTGACTTCCCCTAAACTGCCGCTCGGTTACTGATGGCTGTCATCATGGCTACTTGACCCTTGGTTCATGAATTTTTGTATGATTCTATAACCGTACCATTCGCTTAAAGTTGTGAACTCGCTTTGTTATATTTCTTTGCAGAACATGCGCTTTGCAGAAAGTTTTGCTTTCGTAGTAGTTGCAGTCTAAGCCACACAAGAGACGGGATGTAGTACTGCAACTGTAAAGCATGTATACTAAACAAAATACAGGGGCTACAAAGTATCATATAGTTGTGCACTGCTGCACGCCGTCAGTATTTTGATGGTGCTTCTTGGTGCACCACTGCCAGTCACTCTGTTTGAATGCCACTTGTTCGTTGCCCAATTTTCTTTAGATTTACACAGCTAAGTCGGCTGACGCATGGCGGTGAAGCCACTGGTACCGGCTGATCCATCCTTGGCAGTCAGCTGACTGAAAGACTTGATGGTTTTACCTGGATATGAAGAGCAAATCACCTGCTGACTATTTCACTTATCGTTCCAAATGGAGTACATTTTCACCATTCTGGAAGGCTGCTACTTTCATTGAGTCTAAACGAATGGGTTTAGTTCCCAACGCGAGGATAGTATCACAATTGACTCACTTAGAATGGTGTCTTTACAATGATACATTATTCCTCTATGGATGACAGATCTACTGTCGCGATTATCTTACGTTGTCTATGACAAGTTTGCTGATTCTCACTAACGTCCAAATAACTGGTTCCGACGTCTTGCATTTCGGCAAGAATATTTTGATATTCCATCTACCATGAGCTTCACCGACGGCATTGCATGAAGTTTTTACTTGGCTGTAGAAAAAATTCCTCTTCACGATAACTAGTCTGCGGAGGTATCCTAATCATCTTCTGCGGACAAACTATTCCTTTACATGGTCTAAACACCTGTGTTCAGCCTTATCACCATTAATAATCTACCCATGTTTTGGAGGTTTTAATGGGAACTTCGCGGGGGGTCCCGTATTGGACTGGGCAATCGCACTTTCTCCTGAGATGAACGAATTAAGCCACAAGCATCAATCACTTAGCAACTCCATGACAAGTCCTCTGTGGATAGCTGGGCATGAAGTCTTCACAACCTGAACAAGTATACCACAACAGACATGCCAACCTCCATTATCTCGCGATTTTACTCACGTGCACAATTCTTCAACCGAATTTCCACTACTCTTTTTTATCTTCGACCAGGCTCAATGAATAATCGAGGACCCTAACTAAGCCATTTCAGCGAATAACAGAGAAAGTTTGGCGTTATTTGAACAAAAATAACCGTATGAACAATCAGTCTATAAGATGCATGACCACTTACACATTACTGTTCAATCGGATGAACTGCAGTGCTCCATGTCCTGGTGTGTTTTGCCTGGCAAGCACTATCCTATAAGAAACCACGAATGTTCGTTTAACAACACTTGGACGTGTTGGATGTGTCATGCGACTTAATAATGTCACGGTCCCCACATCCACATTGGCAAGTTGACCAGAGCCACATTTCATTATTTTGTCTAAATAAATAAATAAATAAATGAAAATTTATTCTCCAATGCTTCGAGGCACACCAAATCTGGTATGATTAAGAGTGTACAAGCGAGTGCCTTGTAACAGGCACATTGCTTTGCATGAAATGTGCCGTCCGCACAATATATAGTATTTGCCGAAATGGCAGATGCAATGGTAAGGAACGGAACCGTTAATGATGTGGCGAAAGTCTGGGTTCAAGAATGTTTGATAGCGCAACATGTAGAGTGGATACGGATGACTGAAACAGGGAAGTGTCTTTTTAGTGTACATATCCAACATATATTGAAATGAGGTGAAAGTTCGCTCTGGTTAACATGCCAGTGTGAGTTTGTGGACAGAGACTTTATTCAGTGATATGTCACATCCTCCACGTCGATGTGGTTGAACGGACATTTGTGGCGTTTTATAGGGAGAACGCTAGCCAGGCAAAAAATCACAACCTCCTGGAACACTGCCGTCAATCCGTTTGAATGCCAATGTTCCTTCTCGTTACACCTATTGCGTTTTTATTGTTGATCTGCACACTATGAACTACTAACTACAGACTGTGGTTACATCAATTCCGATTTTTTCTCACCAGCACATTTTCCATTTCTATAGCTGCTATACGTTTCAGCGCTTAGCTCATTTCAGGCAAAGCAATATGCCTGCAGCGGAAATTAATCGCCTTAGAATGTTGATCATGCGTTATGTGATGTGACTCGATAAATTAGAAGATAAACTCTTTATGTATGTATTTATCTGGATGATGTATTTCGTCACTAATGGGTTCTCAGTTGAATCGTTAACAGCTGTAGTGAAATCAGCGGAATCCAGCCGCGCCAAAAGGTGGTTATCCAAGCGCTACTTGACACATTCCACTGTCTGGACACTGCTGGCTAATACCAGGTTATGATTCCATTCAACCAAGACCCGGGTGGATAACGTGACACCGTAAGTCCGAGATCCCAAACTATCGAGTACTTCCTGCCCTTCTGAATCACACAAGTAATCACAAATAATCACACAAATAATGACAACCTGTTTTCCTGTCCTGCGTTATTCAGGCACTGTTATCAAGCTTCCTGCTCAACACAGTCGGAGAAATTTTCACGTTGTACCATACCCTGCTTATTCTGCTGAAAGTAATTATGGCAAATATTTATTCCAACCTCGTCTCCTGTAATGAAGACCTGAGTGAACTAACCTGGTTAGCCAGCGAAATGTTCTACGACGCTGCTAGCACAAATAGAATTTGAAGGCGAATATGGGTGGAAAGTACTTAACGGGCTACTATCGACCTGAATCCCTGGTTAAGGACTTTGACAAACAATTTGAAGACGAAATTCTTCTCTCCACTGCAGCTTTCTTGAGTACACAGTGAAGGACTTCAACTTCCGAAAGCTAGATTAAGCGATGGATTTCAGACACATCAGCGAAGCATGATTGGTCACTGACTGTTGAGCTTGGGCGGCGTGCTTGCACCGCAACGCCAAGCACGCACCTAGGCGATAGCTCTGTATGCCGCACCTAGACGTTACCCCTGTACGCACCACCTACCTGCTACCCACCTGTGCGAGCACACCCTGGGAGAATGCTGCCAAATCCATAATTCCCATCTCGGTAGGAGTTGCTTATAAAGCAGGTATCACTACTGCTTACTAATGCCATCTAAACCTGGTAATCATTGCTAACCGCCCACATGACATTTTTTCGCTTGCGGCGTAACGAACTGTATGAGAGGGGAAAGCATAGTATCATGGTGCGCAACCTGCTGTTAGTGGATGCAGGAAACCGTGTTCAACACGGCGCACATGGTCAAGTCCCACTGTTCACCGTGATGCCTCAGCATTTTTGTCGCAATAATCACAAAGATTGCGGAAATAGAAACTGAATTTTACACAGTGATAGGTCTGTTTAGCGACACATTGCAATGAGTACATTAATGGAAGCCACAGAAATATTCTTAAAACTGGTCAGTGTTTCGTTTGAAACTACTTGGCTTCTTCTACGCTGTCGTCTAGAATGTGCAAATATATTATTTCGAAAACCTTAACTAAGAAATGTTAATAAGTAATCCACTATTAACTACCTGCTGGTAGCTTGTAAAATCTTTCGCGGAGTCGCCCCATGCGTAGCTAAGAATATACTTCAAATATTTCCTCACATATTTTGTTGTGTCATCCGGTGAGACATTGCCGCCGGAAAAGCTATTTAGCAGAACAGCTATGACAGGGCTGAAAAATAAACGAGGTCGCTTACCTTGCATTTCGATGGAAGGCTACGTTTTCCGACATCTGTGTTCGTTGAGTGAAACGGAGTAATTCATCTCCGCCATCAATGGCCGCGCCAACAGACTCTGCATCATGAGGAGCACCGTCTCCGACAAAGTGTCTTCGTGCCTGCCTTCCAGATAAGCATGCTGCATGCTGACGTGAAGTCTAAAAATAATCCTACCAATTATTGCCTGCGTGCTGCATCCTGCATTAATTTATCGAAGGACATCAGCTCCTCCACCGATGTAATTGGAAGAGGCAGCCGTGTAGCTTGCTGCGGTTGCTGGCCTTCCATGGTCGCAGCCACGGATCTTATGCAGGTTTTCATGGAATCTTGTCTTTATGATGTTTTGAACATTACCTGCAAATGTATACCATGTTTTTGTAAACAAGGAAATTACCGTCTATGGAATCCCGTTTCTATAACAATTGATCTATATGGCCTGCAGGAAAATGATAAAACCTCATTAAAATGCTTACAGTGCATGCGATCCCAAACACTTACTAATCGTGGAAAAAGTTGAGTCAGAGGTTGCATTTGCGACTACAACACTCAAGCTAAAAAGCGCAAGCAGGTGTCCTGTGGGTGTCCTTTGGAATTCACAGTGACAGGCATATACGGAACCGGATGTCGCCAATCATATATATATATATATATATATATATATATATATACCAGGACATGATTAAAGTGAGCCTCTCACGTTCTAATCTTGCTTGCAGATCATGGGAATCGAAGGCGGTTGATCGGAGTGCATGGCGCGATCAGATCACGAAGGCAGTTGCCGAGGTGCAGGAGAAAGCCCTCATGCATGCAGAGGAGAACCGGCAAGTGCGGAAGTGGCAAGCACCGATGGGTTGTTCTCCATCGACATCAAGCGCATGGTGCTGTAGCACATGTGGTCGCGAGTGCCTGAGTCAGGCAGGCCTAGTGAGCCATGAGTGAGGCCACTCGGGACCACTACAGAAACGACGACGGGTCCTGCATAGAAGGTAGGCAGAACCGGCTCAGCATTTGTAAGTACGCTGCATTCGGTTTACTAACCGCGTGCTTGCATGCTAAGTCTGTTGATTTTAGATGGTGAAATTCAATTTTGCCTTAATGCTTTTCTTTCTCATATAAATGTCTAGATGTACTCTATTCCATTAACTTGCACACCTCGCTTAAGCCAACTGTATTCGATTTCCATAGCATTTCTGTGTTCATGACATTTCCGTAAAGTATAATTTCTGACCCCGTGAACTTATCTAGGACTCGTTTGTAAACAACTTATTTCATATGCTCATTAACTTGAGGTTTATGTCGCTGTTTCCTTATGCATTAATCGAGTTATTTTCTTTGTATCGCTCTCTCGCAAGTGATTGGCTGTTGTTTGATATCCCCATGTGGCTGCGCTCAAGGTGAATGTTGACAAGGTGCCTACCTATCTATTACCCACTACATCGTTCATACTGGCTCCAGGAGACAGTTGGTCGTTGCTGGAGGGGACGTGATGCACGGTCCTTGTGGCCGTGTTAGGCTCGAAGAGTGGTTCCATGCACCCAGTGTGGAGCGGACTACGGTCCAGCCACCGCCTTGTGTGCGCTTGATTCCCAAATACAGTGTGCTTGCGTTTGTCTGTGAAGGAGTGTGGGCCGGCTCCGTTGATGAAACGTGGTTCCCATCCGCATGCCTCCCGGTCTTCTTCCTTCGGGTTTACACTGGATATGGTGTGTGGTTGGAGCTGTGGGTGGTGCAACGCAAGCCTCCCATGGTCCCTCTGTAGGCGCAGGCGTCCTGTGGCTGGCCACAGTGACAGGCAAATCCGAAACCGGATGCCGCCAACCATATATATATATATATATATATATATATATATATATACTACATTTCTCGGTTAACGCAGCAAACGCTTAGAAGATTCTTCGGCAGCCAGGTGGATGTAATAATCTCATTTTTCTTTTTCCCTTCGCATCCGAGTACGATTACAACAAATAAGATTGGCTAATACGCACAAACAACTTGATCACTATTATGCTATATGACTTCAGGCCAGACGCTGACCGCATGCGTGCGTTCGTCTGTGTGTACTACGGCTATTGGCCGTCTGCTGTAACCGTTAATTGTTAAGTTGATTCTGTGTGCACGTGATTTCGAAGCCTGGCGCTCCCGTTTTGGTATACAGTGGTACTTGCCGTTTACGTGAATATCCGTATTACTATACAGCACTGTTTTCTGCTTTCGCTATGGCTTAACAAACTGCCGACAGAGGTTGTTGCGATCACTCATAGCGAAGTCAATTATCTCACAGCCGTATTGGAATTCTTCCACGGAAAGGCCTACTACACAACAATGGCTGCACAGGAAACCGATCACTAATTTCCTTCACCTACTTGTTCTGCTTACAGTTAGTCTGACGGCAGAAGGAAGATGACCGTGTTCATTTACCTACCGTGGCTCGGTTATGGTGAACGCCGGTCATTTAGAGTTGTTGTCCCCACCATCCAATAGCCATGCAATTATTAGCGAAATTCACAAAAGGCAACTGCGCGTGCAGAGAAATGAATGAATATATATATATATATATATATATATATATATATATATATATATACCAGGACATGATTAAAGTGAGCCTCTCACGTTCTAATCTTGCTTGCAGATCATGGGAATCGAAGGCGGTTGATCGGCGTGCATGGCGCGATCAGATCACGAAGGCAGTTGCCGAGGTGCAGGAAAAAGCCCTCATGCATGCAGAGGAGAGCCGGCAAGTGCGGTAGTGGCAAGCACCGATGGGCTGTTCTCCATCGACACCAAGCGCATGGTGCTGTAGCACATGAGGTCGTGAGTGCCTGAGTCAGGCAGGCCTAGTGAGCCATGAGTGAGGCCACTTTACAGAGCAGTACACACAGTGTCAAAAACTCGTTACCCGGTTCACAGTTGCAGCAGTGGCTTCCCGCAAATGTCATGGCCACACATAGTGCATTTCAGTTTATTTGCCAATGCTGTCTGCCTCCGTCAAACCGATGATTCCGGATCCTTCCCATTTAAGCCCCGCCACTAAGGCAAAAAGAGTACACCTGAAAAGTCAAGCCCCACCAATAGTGCAAAAAGGGCACGCGTGAAAAGTTGAGCCCCGCCACTGTTTGCCAGCTCCAGTGTACGTAATGCATGTGAACGTGCCCCATACAAACACGCCTTATCCGCTTCTAAGGTCATTTTTGTCCAAAAAGTTTCTACGTTCGCACGTAAAACCTGACATGAAGTTTCTGACGCTTTCGGCGGTCGCTCATGACAAGGAAACAGCAGTACGTTTTTTGCAAAGCCATGGAGTGATTCATCATCAAGGTTTATGCAGACGAGGACACCAAATGACACTTTCAACTGTTTCTGACAGGTAGAGGTGTGATGCCCGACAGTGTTGGCAAGAATTCGGTCTTCGAAAGGGAACTTGGCTGGAGCGGTCTAGGATGGATTTCAGGAAAATAATCCTATTCATTTATTGCTGGTCCAAGAATCTGACAACAATCAAATTCTGCTCAGAGGAGTTATCTATTGGCCACGCGACCGCTGTCGACTGGAAGAACTTTCTGCGTGAAATTTGCGCCTGGCAGCTTTTGCAGACTCCAACGATTGTCGGCGGCCCATGTCTACATGTCGAGATCGATGAAACCCTAATATCACGTCGTAAAAACAATGCAGGGGGGAGTCCTTCCCCAGCAGTGAATTTTCAGAGGGATTTGCCGGGAGACTAAAGAAGTGTTCTTGTATGCAGTGCCAGATCGAACTGCGGCCACTCTGTTGGACACAATCCAGGCCTGCATCGCTCCCGACCCAATTATCATTTCCGATATATGGGCATCATACCAATGTATTGAATCGATGGTTGGCATGAGTTATACTCATCAAACGGTTAATCATACCGAAACTTTGTGGATCCAACGACTGGAGCTCACGCGCAAACCATCGAATCTCTCTGACACATTTACAAGATGCAGAATAAGCGCCAATGCGGCACACACCGATCTTTAGTGGACGGCTACCTGTGTGAGTTCGTTTGGAGGCAAAGACACCGAAAAACGGACCTTTTCATGCAAATTATTAATGACTTGTCTCAATTTCATCCTCTTTAATAGAGAGTAAGAGTTCAAATTCCATATCCTCCATTTTCATACTCTTTTTTGGGTGACGGGGCTTAACTTTTCGGCGGGGCTTAACTGGAAAAGATCCATGATTCCTTACACTCAACAGCTTTAGACAGATAACGCTGTGGCACGTAATCTCATGTCACGCCTCCTCTGCTGCTCGCACTATGCATTGATTGCGCGCAAAGAAAAACCATGTACATGGATGGGTAAATGTCTGCAAGTGCGCTCAATTAGCAAACGCACTGGGAACCATGGGAGAAGACTTTGAGATATTCCCCATGCGCCATTAAATATAACTACTGTGCACCACAGTATACCATAGGTACAGGCATTTTTGTCATCTCTTGTTACCACCCCATTTTTGCGTACATTTCACTGCACAAAGCCTGTGTGATTTTGGCTACTCGTGGGCCTGGTGACGCACCAGCACCAAACCCGCTGACCGGAGCAGACAACTGAGGCAGCCCAAACGGCGTGACCAGCGCAACCTAAAAGTGCATACCAACCATTGATCTATGGGCCTGAGAAGTTTGTCAACCGGGAATGCAGTGAGCAACAAACCCAAGGTCACTCGTAACTCAGACGAGCGGGGGACTGAGATCCGCTCGATAATCACGTGTTCGTTCTGTGCCAATTCCTACGACGCAACACATGTGAACATTACAGTTAATGGAGCTAACAGCGTATAGACAGATAGGTTGTGGTTCTGTGACATGTTCAGATAGTCCGATAATTAAAATTGTTTAAACGCTTACGATAAAGTGTGGGATTTTGGCTGTTACGTCGGCAGAGCAAAAGTTACTGATCACGGTATTGGGAGGGCAAATCTCAGGCCTGTAGTTGCAGATTGATGTACTACGTAGCCCGAATCCCAGGCCTGTTAAAAGGCAAAAGCTCTGGTAACAATGCTACCCAGTTCAGCAAAAGGCAAACACCGTTGGTGAAAAACAGCAGTGAAAACAGGCCGGTTGAACGGTCTCCCAAGTCTCACGTAATGCTCCAAAACATGCAGTTACACACCAATTGCACAATTACCTCCGTCAGTAGCTGGGCAACAACAATTGATCCCTGCAGATAGTGCAACTAACGGCGTTGCACGTAAAAATCTAGCTGTAGCCTTGGCCTATCGTCCACAGAAGACAAGCCAGCAACCACTCGACAAAACTTCGCTCACGAGGAACTGCAGAACAATCAATTACTACGCAACCAAAAAACGATGGCAGTGATATGTTCAAACGTCCCGGAACCCACTAGCGAATCGCTAAAAGGCAGACTAGCCGAGGAGCAAAACCGGTGGGCTGAAATAACCTGCGCACTCGGACTGAAGGTTCTCCCAACTAGTCTTACATGCCTTTCACGAAATCCATCATCTCCACACTTAGGGGAACCTCGGTTACTGCGAGTAACGTTTGGCAATACGCGCGACCTGGAAGATGTTCTATTAGCAAGCCACATTCTAGTGAACTCTTCTGTCAGTGCCCGCAATTTTCCTTGAAGGTCATGGACAGAAAGACAGAAGCGGAAATCCAACCATAGTTCGTCACGTCAAAATGAGATGAAGAAAGTGGTGCTGGTTCATGGTGTGCCAGAATTGAAGCATGACGATAGCAGTGAACGACAGAAGCACGACATCGAAGAATGGAGCTACATCACAGAACTCTACGACATGCAGAATGTCGTGGCTTTTGATGTCACTTGTCTAATCGTCCCCACCAACTACTAAGGCAGCGGGCCACGAATTTTGAAAGTTACCTTGGCTGCGCCCGAAATGGTATCAGTGCCGATCCAAGCATGGCATGACGACTTTCAACTTGGGCCACTAGAATTGCGGTTATGAACATTCTTTCGATTAGTACAGACATCCGATACAGATGAGCCAGTCTCGATTGTACCTATCTCAGATCAGCGAACCGTGCAAACAACCCTTTCAAAAAACTTCAACAGACCAGCACAAATAGTACCGGTCACTCACAGCGAACCGAGCTTCTGATGCGTCAAGAAATACGATGCTGCTACACCAACACTCAGGGGTTGTATTCTAAGCTCTCGGAACTGCGCCATCGACATTAAACAGCAACTTGGGACCTCATAGAATTTACGGAAATTTGACTCTCAAACGACACAATTAATCCAGAGAATGAGCTCAGTGAGACGGCAGTCATTCAAAATGATCGTCCATCTCGCGGTCGTGGTGCTGCTCTCTACTATAGAGATTACTTGAAATGTGAGGCTCTTACCAAAAATCCCTTGTTATTCCCGAAGCACTAATTTGCCGACTGCACCTAGCAGGTCGAGATTTTGGTTCACAAAAGACGCGTGATGCTTGTCTCAGCAGTTATCTATAAGTCACTGAACTCGCCAGCAGACAGCGACAACATTCTGTTAAACGCTTTCTGCTATGCTGTTTCACAAAAGTACTCTGACTATTTTATAATAGGTGACTTTAAGGTTCATTCAATGACATCAATATCCCCTAACGGGCCATCATTTAAATCGAAACCTCGAATTCATGGATACGGCAGTTTTGTATAACCATATGCATCGGCCAACTAGACGCTGCAGTTCAAACAAGCCATCACTCCTGGACTTAATCCTGACTAATGAGGGGTTGATGGTTAAGTCAGTAGCATACGATCCTCCACTGGGCCTTAGCGACCATTCAGTCCTAACATTTGGTTATGTGCGTTATACTAGTATTGTTGCTAATGAAAGAGCACCTCAACGAACTATTACGGACAATTTTAAGCTGCACAACTTAGCAGCAACCGTTGACTTGGACCTACAGACCCACAGCTCAGCGAATGACGCGTGGAATGAATCGAAAGACAAAATTAACTGGATCATGCAATCAGCATCGAACGTTGTACCATTACGAGCATCGCGCCGGACCAATACATGGATCCGAAGCTGAACACGTAAGTGGCTCAACAAACGAAAAGAAATCTGGAAGCAACATTCGCTAAGCCCATGTGACATCACAGCAAAATTATAAAGTCATCAGAAAATACTGCACTTCGCTCATTAGAGTTGATAAGTACGAATGGCACGAGAACACGGCGCTGGAATTTACAAGTAAAACCAAACCATTATACGGATTTGTGAATTGCAAAAGAAAGGTTACACCCGAAATACCACCACTCAAGACGACGAGTGGCCTAACAACTACTGCTGTGGATGCCGCGAACGCTCTACTCCTGCAGTTTGGCTCGGTAGCTACAA
Organism: Dicrocoelium dendriticum; assembly: GCA_944474145.2. Lineage (NCBI taxonomy): Eukaryota > Metazoa > Platyhelminthes > Trematoda > Plagiorchiida > Dicrocoeliidae > Dicrocoelium > Dicrocoelium dendriticum. The sequence continues at coordinate 1,610 of CALYDF020004840.1, read as the reverse complement.
ATACCATGGAACCTTCGCCCTATCAACTCCCAACAAATGTCGTTGGCTTATCTAGCGTCACCTTTACTCCAGCAGCTGTTGCAAGCAAATCACATTCTCTCCGGGAGTACAGTGCCCCTGAAATCGACATGATCTGCCCAAAAGTATTGAAAACCCTCTCTCCAACCATAGCAGCACCACTTGCAACCTTCTTCCAGGGTTTGCTTAACTCCAATACACTCCACCGTGAGTGGAAAAATGGAATTATCACTCCAATATACAAAGGAGGTAAGCGATCGAATCCTGTCAACTACCGACCTACTATTCTTCTTTCATGTTTTATCAAATGTGATGGAATTGGTAATCGCAGATGCACTGCTGCGATACTTTGAAAGTCTACAAATAATTTAATGCCCAACATGGTTTCAGACGCAGACGGTCTTATCTCACCAATTTGCTGCTTACTCGGGACTCATGGACCAGGGCGGCTGTTGAATGAGTCCCCATAGGTGTGATTTACTTGGACACTCGATAGGGTCAATCACTTCTTTATCCTCCAAAAGCTTGCTGCCTACGGTATCAACGGTTCCCTGCTCACATGGTTAGAAGAGTACTTACACGACAGAGCAATCAAGGTAAGGGTAGCCAACACTCACTCTACAAGCCTGTGCGTCTCCAGTGGTGTACCACAAGGATCCGTCTTCGGCCCGCTACTGTTTTTAGTCTACATTAATGAGCTTCCAGCAGGCATTTTACCCCCGATGCAAATATTTGCAGACGATGCTAAAATGTGGAGAGCAATTCGCCCAGCATTCGACCGTGTCTACCTCCAGGAAACCTGACTCAGAGTATCGAATGGGCAGAAAGGAACCAGCTCCCACTGAACCCTGCAAAGTGCTACCTGCTGACGGTGCGCAGTAGCTCCGTCAACATATGTCTCTTGGAGCAACACGTCTTGCAACGCGTGACTAGTGAACGAGACTTAGGTATCATTGTGCAAGATAGTCTTGGCAATTCGCTCCAATGTTCGAAAGCAGCAAGTGTGACGAACTTGAACTTGAGACTTTTGAGGCGAGCTCTCGGCACCTTTGAGCGACGGCTAGTATCATTGCTGATTAACTCCTATATTCTCCCTCACGTTGAATATGCAATTCAAACCTGGTGTCCATGGTTAAAAGGAGACGTTCGCCTATTGGAACAACCCCAAAGAAGAGCCACAAAGGCAACACGTGGACTATCCGGTCTAAGTTACGAACTGCGTCTTCGTGTACTCTGTGTCTTCTCCTCCGAATACCAACGGTTTCGCGGAGATTTTACTCTTACATACTGGATACTAACTGAAAGCCAGCATCCATGTACATCACTGTTGACTCTAGCCCCATACAAACAAAACCGAGGCAACCACCTGAAACTAATGACGCAGCACTCCCGTCTGAATTGTAAAAAGTATTTTTACTCACTTAGAATCTGTTCTCACTGGAATGCATTACCAAGATATTTGGTGAACGCACCAGATATGACGACATTTGAAGGAATCTTAGACATTCCTCTTAGTGATAGACGCTACACAACAGTCGGAAAAAGTGCAATGGTTTCATCACTGATATTTCACGTTCCATGTTGGAACATTT
>CALYDF020004839.1:0-15031 GCA_944474145.2 Dicrocoelium dendriticum | reverse complement strand
CGCATACGTTCATCTCGACATAGTTGGATATTTAGCACCGCCTAAGGGCACGGTCTGTGATACTGCAGCAATCCTTCTCTAACGATGAGTCAACAACACCTATCTAAACGCACGGTCTAAGCTGTGAGAATTAAGGGCTGTGGGTAGAACAATTTGCACTGACGTTCTACATAAGTGTGATATGTTTCCATTTCGCCTCATAAGACTAAATGGAAACGTATCACACGCGAATAGATAAGCAGACTCACAATTAGACAAAGAAATAATACAACGTTTTCAGCACAAACTGTGTGCGTTTGTTCAATTGCGTAATATGTGGCGCGTTCAAACAAAGCGTCCGGGTATTTAACTTATACAAATCGATGTTCGTAAATAAGCAAAACAAACAAAGCTTGTGTTATAAAGACTCTAAGAGGAAAACGAAACATAAGCAGCGCATTGCTTATTTCTGGTTCTAGATGCGATCGATAGTGGCAATCTATATCAGCTCATTGTGTTTGCAAATGTGAAGTGGAGACCTGTAAATAGATAGTAGCAAAATTGCACCAGTGAATCAGGAAATCACAGCACCAGTTACATCGGTGAAATAGGGATTTACAACTGTCGCCCTAACATGACAGATCTCTGCACACGCTGGCCCGAAGCCACCGTATATTACGAAATATGAGCCGACGATTTTTGGACAATTTTTCATTCCTATGGATGGAGGTCGGCTTATAAAAAGGTTATGCTCACCCTGAAAAACTCGTGCAAGATCCACATAGGAATTCATTGCAAACGTCTGGATCATCACCCCTTAGCACCATGCATTAGTGGGGGATTTAGAGCGTCCCATTTTCCGTACGGTGTCCACGCAGCGCTGTGGCCATCGTGCCTATAACCATATGCCTTATTATTATGCCAAAAGTTCTCGGTTTATTGCACATTTACCGTTCGCGACGGATGAGATTAACAGAAATACGGGAATATACAGAATCAAACACTATCACGCGCAGTAACATGGGGAAAAACATGACAGAAAAGCAGTTACTGGTAGATTTTTGGGGGTACGGCTAATAGACGGCCTTAAGATTTTGGACCAAGTTAATATGACAAAATCATGCTATCGGCCTATCCATGGGCAGGCTTATATTCGGTAATATACAGCATTCCGATTCCAGAGGATGAAGCTGAAACAGTCATACGAGCACTTGTCGATCGCTAGGTCGCTTCTCACGGTTATCCTGTAACCACGACTACCGATAGAGGCCCACAGTTTGAATCTAACATCTCCTTAAAGACGCTCGAAGCGCTAGGCACTCAACGTATTCACACTACTGCCTGCCATCCGACTTCGAACGGTATGGTTGAGTGTTTACCTAAGCAGTGCAGTTGAGGCACACGAATGGACGGAAGCTTTACCGATGGTACTGCTGAGCACCCGTTCGTCAATCAAGTCTGGCCTTTAAACTTCCAGCGCCGAATTGGTCTATAGCCAAACTCCACGACTTCCAAGGGATTTCTTCTCCTGCGTTTCAAAGTCTAGTCGTTACGACGCTACCTATGCCCAACAACTTGCTGATAAGCTACGCTTGTCTCAATCATAAAAACCCAAGCAATGCAAGCGTAAATCCAAGACCTACACCTTTTCTCGCACGTCTTTGTTCCTGTGGACGGCATTCGCAGACGGTTAGAGCGTTCATACGAAGGCACATTTAAGGTCATTAAACGCAAAGCAGGGTTATTCATTAAGGAAAGTTACGGTAAACCCGAAGCCATTAGCACCGATGGAGTCAAAGTCGCTCATTTCGTATCCGGAGCTAAACTTGAGGAGGACCATAAGTCACCGGTTCCGCCACTTCAAGCCGAACCGGACGGCAAATCCACCGCTACTCCACAGACTGCGACATGACACAGTTCCGAAAGCGGCCGCGTCCACAGCCGAATAGCAAAAGTCGGCCACGTCCAGTAGACGAGTATAATGGCCAGCGCCTTAAAAGATTGACGCCCTTTGTCTTTTCCACACTTTAACATCCCATTAGCCAGACAAAAACGCAAAAAAAACAGCGAAATGTTTTGAAAACCAAAAATAGAACAAAAGCTTTTGAAAACCCAAGCGTTTGCTTTTTATCCCCTTAGCACGCTCAGTAATTGCTTTGTTTGTTTGTTTGCGCTGATCAATTGCGCTTCCTTGACCTTCCGCACTTCAGTTCTTTTTCATATCCGCAACCATCGAATTCTCGAGTGTCGTCGGACATCACATGGCAAAACGCTGTGTGATGAAATGTTACTTTTTCCTTTTGTTGGCACCCGCAAGGAGGACATGAGTAGGAGCAAACCGGGGTTCGATCTCGCTAGTGCTCCCCCAGCAGCTCCGTCAGGTCTCACCATCTAGTTTGCAGATGGCCGACTGGCGACGGACAATCTTCACGTAGATCGATTGACCATTCACTGTTACCTTTCTAGGAGAGGGGCCGTGTAGGGGCCTGGAGGTTTCCCACTATGATATGTTGAATATTGCCAACTGTATTATTGTTTGTTCCCAAAAGTTTGGCGATTCGTTGGTCGCATGTTGACCACTTTTGTTTATATACACACACATCCGGAACGCAACAGAAAAATTGTATTCTTTTGCTAGCGGGACATTCGTTCTTTCCGCTCTTAAACTAGCCTTTCTCTGGGTGCTCGTTAGCTTAGCGAGCTTGTGCGTTTCGACAATAAAGTTACCACTTGCCCCTTTTGTTTGTTTTGTTCATGGATTCCATACGGTTGGCTAATTGTGCGAATATAGCGTCAGTCTATCTATTGCGCTATAAGCTGTCTCGCTTGGGCGCTTTTAGCTACAAGCAGAAGCAAAAATAATGTTCAAAAATAAATGGTCTACTTTGTCCAAATATGTTGGTAAATGGTATGAGGGCTCATTATCATCACCGGTCTTTAACTATAAGTCCGTAATTCTAATAAAATCTTATTTTGAGCCAACGTAAGCGACCGTTTAGTGTCACAAATGTGTAACACTGGGAAGACGAAGGGCGTAAAAGCGGTCAATTATGGCGCCCTTACGATCAATTCTGAGGACATATTTCGGTCACTCATGTTATGTGGGAAATTGTACGCTAAAAGTTCAGGAAATTTAGTATGGTTTAGATTGAAGCACATACCATATGAGTAGTTTGCGTACTACAGTAAACTCAGTGAAACCGCAACTAGGTCGACCACAGTGATGTAGTTGACGCAGATCATATCAAGTGATAACAGATGCCAAAATACACACGTGATTTAAACGAACCAGCAACAAATCCTTGCTTATTGCTACCAACGTATGCCACCGCTCAGTAATTTTCTAGCAAAAGCCCTTAAGGTATTCTATGCACTCGGGCTCCAACTTCTTGTTTGGTTATCGCTGTCCTTAGCCTGTAAACATGGACTACGCTGTTCATGCAGTGCAGCATTTGGAACGGACAACACTGACATTTCTTACTTCAAGCGTTCGGTAAATTGACACAATAACACCTGTGTCCGGATTGTTCAAATAGAACTGACAAATTGCTTCAAAGTATTGAAATATGATATTCAGCTCATCATCTCTGAACAGTATATTATTATTAAGGTATTCAGCCGTCATCCCCTATATTTTGCTGGTTCGTATTTGCAGTTTCGCTAAGCTAACGGGAAATTACTTAGACGACAAAATGACGTATCAAATTCAAAATGATCTTTGTGTAGTCCCTTCCAAAGTCGTTATTCCCCGGTTGGCTGGTCGCTCCGTTACGACCATTTTCACTTAAGATTTTTACGGAAAAGTTTGATGTTCACGTGAATTCGGACAAAACGTGCTCAGAGTGTCAAGTATGTAAGTGATGACAAAAATGCTTAGAAGCATGTAATAATAACTGGTCTAGAGTCGGTGTGTGTTGGACCGTTCTGCATATCCTGTTCACTTCGTGCTTTCATTACTCAAACGCTTGGCTTTACAACTTATTTTGCACCGGTTATTACTGTCTAGTTCCTCCACACAAGTGGATCCGTGACCAGTTTATTAGATGCTTTAGATAGGTTGATCTCACCACACTGTAACACTTGCACAACTCGCACCCTGTCTGTGTAAGTAGCTGATCCTATTATATCACTGGTCATATAAGAACGCTGTGTACTATGGTGCAGTCACTTGGTATTCCGATCTCTCTGAAGTCTAGCTTTTGGCCGCATGACCGAATAGCTTGCCGCCAGAGCCGATTCGAGTTGGAAGTGTTAATACTGATATACGTTGATATAGATTATTCATTACTTTGTTAATAACACCGCCATTCCTTTCCGGTGCTGTTGTTGACTTGATATCCAGTAGAAATTTGCTGGGAAAACCTTGCAGGCTCACCTTTTTCCCTTACAACGGCTATCATCAAAGGTAATTGATGATTTCAATTTCTTGGAAGATACTTGGAACCGATCGAGTAGTCATGAGTTCAGAGAGGTTTGCAAACAATCGGTTGGTATAGTAGTTTGGTAACGTTTTGCCCTCGACACAAGGGCTTCGTCAGACTAGGTGAATCAGTGTGCAATTGGTGTGGGCTTTTATAGCGAACAGGGGCGATAACCGCTTTACCCGAGACTTGAGTCATGATGTCATTACAGTAACCGTTGGTGATGTTACCCCAGGTGGTACGATCACAGTGGGAATAGTCCAGGGGTTCCTTTGTGCGTCATGACAATGTCAATTAAATGTAAGGACTGTGCACATGTATACATAGGCCAAACTGCGAGCGAAGTATGCACACGAATTTCGGAGCATAAGAGGCGCATTTCAAGACTACCAAGAAACGAGTTTGAATACCGGGCAATAGTAAGAGACTCGGCCGTAGCGGTGCACGCATTAGACACGGGTCACTAGATAGACTTCGAAAATGTAGAGGTCATTAGGAGGGGTATACGATCAACCAGTCAGCGGTTGATTACCGAGGCGGTGGAAATTGCCACATCTGACGACTGCGTGAATAGTATGGAGGGGGTAGAACTCCCTAATGCGTGGCAAGCGGTCTTAAGCCAGCCAGCTTGACCAGCATCGGTGCGTGGATCAGATTGGAAAGTGCAAACCGACTCCCGTTGTCAACACTATGGGCTTATCCGTCATTGTCATGCCGCACAAAGGAACCCCTGGACTATTCCCACTGTGATCGTACCACCTGGGGTAACATCACCAACGGTTACTGTAATGACATCATGACTCAAGTCTCGGGTAAAGCGGTTATCGCCCCTGTTCGCTATAAAAGCCCACACCAATTGCACACTGATTCACCTAGTCTGACGAAGCCCTTGTGTCGAGGGCGAAACGTTACCAAACTACTATACCAACCGATTGTTTTCAAACCTCTCTGAACTAATTGGTGATTTGTTGAGAATAAGCATGCAAAATGTGTCTTGGTCTATTTGGAAGGATTATGGCACTGCACCAAAATAGAAAACAAACTTGTGCCCATCATTTTAATTGTAAAACGTCTATGACAAGCAGTTACGCAATGACATTGCAATTGAAATCCGAAATTAAAAATCGCGAAAGCACGGTTACGTCGTCTGGTTGTTATTCAATAAAAAAACGTCAAAACTAGCCACCACGGCAGCAGCTGTGATCTACATCAGTACCTCGTGATCCTAAATTTATGTTTTCTCGTAACTTACCTGACGATAGTGTTGCCAGACAACCGCAGAACTGTAGGTATCGTGCGCTGACAAAATCGGTGTTGCAACCACCACAGATAGATATCTGTACTTTCAATAAAGCCGCTACAGTCACAAGTTAGGGTAATGTAGGGACACAAATGAATTCAACATTTCTGATATTTTACTTCTGCTATGCTTGGAACACACTCAGTTTATCGTTCGACTCTTTACCAACTGCCTATATTTGTTCCTATGCATTTGTTGCCCGTCTACCTGGCGATGGGATTTCTTGGCGTCCAGCCGTTCGGGTAGCATTTTGTCGCGGTCATTTGTGCTTACTCGAATCTAGTCCGCTGTGATTGTGAACGCTGTTCATTATCCAGTAGTAGCCTGTTAGAGTCGAGAAAACAACGGTTCACAATACGGATAATACAGTGGTTCTTCACTTTATGAGCTTGTTACCCCCAAAGCAGGTTCAATATAAACAAATACCCCATAAAATTTTAACTTATAAAGATACTTAAGTATTGCAATTTTTACTTTAAATTAAGAAAACCGAATACTAGTTTTAATTACTCTAACATAAAAATAAAGAAAAGGCTTACTTTTGAGCATCTGATTTATATTAATGATATAGTGATATATAGTGATATAGTGATATATATTAGTGCGACGGGTGATATGACTTAGTTCCAACATGTAATGGTATATTTGATGCGGTTCCGCATAATGCACATTGTAAGTCGTGCCCCTATTTTATTCAATTTATTACTTTGGTGAGTGATTCTTGAGCAAACGTGAACGGATGTCAATGTCTTCACATTTGTTTTAAACATCGCTTCCAACTCCGTCATGGATCAGTTTCCTACGACCAATGTGTATCGATCCTTCTTGAATACTAGTCACCTGTTTTGTCCCACCTACTTTGTAAATATTCGGTCGCTTATTTAGCTGATCGGCTGACCTATGCTCTCATCTTAGTGTTCATTCAACTCCGCAATTCGACTGAGCGAATTTTATCTGACTCAAAAGAACAACGATAAATGAGCGAGCCGATAGAGGCGCCATCTAGCTGCGCTGCTTTGCAGGCTTGTATTCGTATTTTAGGTAATAAAATTCATTACCGAAAATTGTCTAATTCACTGACCACTCACTAATGATTAGTCACTGATGGCTAATCAATAGTGATTAGGTAGTTAGTTACTTGTTTTGATATAGCTGATCAGCTTAGAGCCAGATTGATGATCCAATTCTCGAACATAAATTTCCTCTCCATAAAAGGTGTACTTTAGCCACTTGTGAGGAATTATCCACAGGCTGAGAAGCACCGGGGTAGTAAGTATGATGTTGACTGCCTACTTCTCGCTACTACATCAGCCGAGATAACGACTCAACGGATTACCTTAATGAAGTTTACTGAAACAAAAGCAGTGAGAACGTAACTGCTGAATTGCGTCCAGGAGATATGGGGACTCAAAAGATACTTTTCTTCATTCTATGTACAGTTTTATCACATCTCAACTGTAACTGATTAACCAATACTTCTCCATCTTAAACTAATTTTACAATTTACTCCCGTTCAACGTTTGCTCGCATGATGCGTTGCTGCACTAATGTCAGTACCTGTTCGATTCATTCATTCGCGTCCTGCTGCAGTCATCGCGAATATAGTCTTCTTCGTCCGGCTTGATCCACTTCTCAGAACCGACACACGATTACTTGACTGCAGCAAACTGGTATACACTAGTCAAGTAAATTAATGGTCTTATTAATAATCCAGGGATTTAAAACCATTCTTTATGATTAAAAGAATGTGAATTGCGCCCTTTTCTTGCTTTTGTGTTGCACACAATTGCCATGTGTACCTTTTATGTTTGGCAGCAATTTTCCTCTCTGCGCTATGTATAACTTACCCGTGGCATCCGTGTTATTTTACTGTCTTTCTATTAACTTTGTTCTTGATTTTATGAAGTTTTTTCCGGATATCTGGTTTGCGGCTTTTAAACTGGAGGCCACAAAAACAGCAATGCTCTAATGGATAAAGCTACGAACACTTATCTAGTTTCATGCACTTGGATACTGAAGATAATGCTGGTTGCCATTGCCACTGAAGAAAAAGAAAAAATACGACAAATCATGCCAAAACGACGCAACCATAAGCAAGCAAGCAGTTTCGATTAGTATATTTCAATGGATTTATGCTTGGCGGTCACAAACCCTTTATTTTCCTCCAAGAATTTTACTGTCCCAATGATTCCTTGTTTCTGAGCAAATGTAAGCCCATTCAGTTACTGTTTGCAAGCGTCCAATAAACATAACCGACGGTGATGTATACTAATCTGGACAGGTCACTGTAGGAACAAGCAGTCACAGCGGATACTGCTTTAAACAACGAGTGACTCAGCTCACTTATTTATGGCGTTAAACTCGGATGCGTTTCGATGCGAAAAAACGCGGTATCACGCCGCAGGCTAGAAGCAATAGCAGTTTCGAATTAGGCCACACCGCAGCCTGAGGTTGACCACGTTTTGACTGCCACTTACTGTAGTTCGTCTCTGCGTACACTACGTAGGCCCAATTCGATTAAGGTATAGTGCTTACTAAACTCTATATAGCCAGGACAGTGTTACCTCCAACTAGGAAGTATGCTGTTATTATCCACAATATGACAACCAAACTAGGAATTACTGGACTTTCCACGTTGCGCACAGCTTAGCCACGCAAACGGATTTAAACAAGCGCATGTTAGAGTGCACATGGCACACGATAGTAATCAACTTCATACCTATACTGGTTGCGAAAGCGATTGTTATCCGTGCCAACTGATACGACGGAGAGTTACAGCTCACATGCCAACTACATGCTAAAATATAAATAAAAAGCTGTATGGTTGCCCATCTCCCTATACCCGCGTCGTGTGGCAAACCTAGACCTAAGCTTCCATTGATGTTTTCGATAGATGTTATGCTTCCACATTTACTGGAGAACATCCAGTCAGTAAGCAGACAAAGAATGCCAAGTTATATGCGATTCCTTTTGAGTGACTACCAGTCCCATGGTTTCCACACCCTTACGTTTGTCGTCATCACATTTATCCATTGACTACGTTCCGAACACGAATGATGTTCCAGGCAAACCACTCATTTTCTCCACTAACATGCAAATTTAGCTCTGCGGTTGAAGTTTACACGTGAGGTTATTAGGCTACGCAAGGAGCACCTCAAACACAAGGTAGCTACTCAACAGATCCAGCGAACTCTTGTGCTTAGGTGAGCACCGCTGTGTCCCCGTACACACCACCTATGGACTTCGTCAGCGACTTGAAAAAGTTCAGCGTTGAATGAGGCTGGACCTTACCGTGGTGCGATGGTTTGTGTGCCTCAGTGATCCATTGAGGTATACTGGGTGGTGCTTTTGCACCTTCAGAGCCACTCATACCAGATTGGTCAATGGTTAGAGGCCAGACAAACTCAGCCTCCTGGTCCTCAGGGTTGGGGGTTGGAATGAGGGTGGCTCCTTATTCCTTAAAACGGACTCCTTGTAGTCCAGTGCCAAACCCGCTGCCTTGCGGCCAAGTTTTTGAACCAAAGGCTTTGGTTGAGAACCCTAATCGTTCTCCTGTCTAGGCCTGGGCAACCTGACAGTATCCTGCCCACGCAATACAATGAAGCCTTCCCCAAACAAATTTCTGATGCTCTGGCCGTCGCAGAGGATAATAAACGGCGCCCTATCTGCTGCATCGAGCAGAGTGGATAGGGGTTTGGATGCTACTGCTCAAGCCTTCCCGTCTTCTTATTCCCCTTCTTGCGCTTTTTCACCCTTATCGTCCCGTTCCAGCTTTACTTTTATCCCCCCTGTTTTCAACCCCCCAATTCTCGGCCCCCCCACCTTGCTTCAATAGTCGCTTGTCTTTTAGTTTCAACTCACAGGTGAACGCGGAGCGTCATTCCTGTCCTGCCAACAGGCCCATGTCCAAGCAAGCGGCCCATTCCAGTTCATCGGCTTCCATTTGGAGCCCTCGATCTTCCTTCAGACTGGCATGCCTCAATGTTCGCACATTGCTTCAGATCGGTCAACAGGCAGCACTTGCCCGAACATTGAGACCCTCTCGATCGATATCCGCTGCTTATCGGAGACCCGCCTGCAAGACTCGAGCTCTGTGCTCACTCTGCGATCCCCTTCAGATGACACTAGCAGCATTTTCTCATTGCGCCTATCCGGTGACGATGCAGCTTCGAGCACCGGCCAAGCCGGTGTTGGTATTGCCCTGAGTCCCCGGGCTGAAGCTGCTCTGGTTGATTGGATTCCAATCAGTAGCCGGATGTGTGCGGTCCGATTGGCTGGCTCGTTCTAAACTTCGAAGTCGCGAGGGACTAACAGGTGTCTATTCGTTATCGCTGCCTATGCACCGACAAACTGTAGCGATGACTCGGTAAAAGACGACTTCTATCGCCAACTGAACGAACTCCTTCGCCACAGAAGAAGCTCGGACACTGTAGTGCTCGCTGGGGATCTGAACGCTCAAGTTGGAAAATTATCCACAGATGAACTGCATCTGGGCGGCCAACATGGTATAGGCTCCCGTAATGATAACGGTGAACGGTTACTTCATTTGTGTGAGGATGCTCGCTTATTTCTTGCGAACACTAATTTCCGACACAGCACCCGCCGGAGGGTGACTTGGCGCCCACCAGCCTCGAACCAGCTATGGACCCAAATCGATCACATTGCTATCAGTTACCGCTGGAGAGGCTGCGTCCAGAACTGTCGCTCGATTTGGAGCACAGGTGTTGACACCGATCATGCACTTGTATGTGCTGACCTGCGGATGCGTTTTGGCGGACGCCCGCGACGATGTTGTGAGCGCATTGACACCGGCAGGCTGGTGAATCCAGCTGTTCTGAACGCCTATCAAATTACGCTGTCATCCGAGTTGGATAAACGCTCACTGGATGCAATTGAAGCTCACTGGTCTCATATTCACCAGGCCTTACTAGCAGCAGGCAAATCCTCATGTGGTATGTCTAATCGCCAACATGGACATTGGGTCTCTTCACAGTCTCTGGAACTTATAGATGCTCGCCGGCATATTCCGGCTGGAAGCGAACACAATGAAACCCGCAAAGAGCTCCGGACGAAACTCCGTGCTAGCCTGAAGAGAGACCGCGAATCCTGGTGGTCTCGTCGTGCAACAGAGATGGAAATGGCCGCTGCCCTTGGTAACCATCGTGAGTTATTCCGTCTGATACGGGAAACGGGCAGCAGGAGACCTGGTGTTAGTGAAACAATATGTGACGAGAGTGGACAGCCTATCCACAACTTATCAAAACGCCTGGAACGTTGGGCTGAGCACTTTGAAAGGCAATTTAATCGGTCGGAATTGTTAGATTTCTCGCCGACCAGTGATCGCCCTGCTCCGTGGGCTGTCCCTTTGGATCCACCCTCTCGCTCAGAAGTCGAACGTGAGATCGAACTGTTGAAGTTAAATAAAGCCGCGGGACCAGATGATCTTCCTCCAGCCCTCTTCAAATTCGGGGGACCTGCTCTTGTGGATGATTTACATGAGTTACTAGTGAGACTATGGGAGCAGGAAACTGTCCCAACCGATTGGAGCCGCTCCATCATAGTCCCAATTTTCAAAGGAGGCTCACGATCGGAATGCGGCAGCCATAGAGGAATCAGTCTGATCTCCATCGCCTCCAAATTGCTTGCCTCTGTCATCCTTCACAGACTGACTGGCACTCGTGAAAGCCAGATTCGTGAAGAGCAAGCTGGATTTCGTCGAGGTCGTAGCTGCATTGACCACATCTTCACCTTGCGTCAGTTGTTGGAGCACCGTCACATATATTGGCGGCCCACCGTTGTCGTGTTCCTCGATATCAAAGGTGCATTCGATTCGGTGGATAGACATGCACTTTGGGACTGTCTACTCAGGATAGGTGTACCTGAGAAATATGTGAATATTATCCGAGCATTATATGCGCGTAGCTCGGGCAGAGTGAGGGCTTACGGCAAGTTATCGTCGCCCTTTAATATCTCCAGCGGCGTGAGACAAGGATGCCCGCTGTCACCTTTCCTCTTCAACTTCGCTGTTGACGAAGTCATGGAAATCGCGTTTACAGGACACGACTTAGAAGGTGTGGAGCTACTCCCAGGAGAACGACTTCTTGACTTAGAGTATGCTGATGATATTGCCCTCATCTGTGACAGCTCACAAACGTGCTAAGCGGCACTGGACAGATTAGCACTGGCTGTCCGTCACTTCGGGCTTTGCTTCGCACCCTCGAAGTGCAAAGCGTTTCTCCAAGATTGGTCTGGACCGCCTCCTACGCTGACCCTTGGTGGGGATCAGCTAGAAGTCGTTCAAAAATTCAACTACCTAGGAAGTTGTATCAGCGCCCGTGGGATGGAAGATGAAATCACGAATCGTATAGCAAAAGCTCGGGGCGCTTTTGCTAACCTTCGCCACTTATGGCGGCGGCGCGACATCACTCTTGCCCTGAAGGGTAGAGTGTACAATGCAGCAGTACGTTCGACCCTATTGTACGGTTGTGAAACCTGGCCGCTTAAAGCAGTGGACCTGAAGAGGCTAGTTACGTTCGACCACCGGTGCCTTCGTAATTTAGCTCACATCTGGTGGGAACACCGAGTTAGCAACGAGCGTGTTCGACGCCTTGTTTATGGCACAGGAAAAGAAATGAACCGCTCAGCACCGTTATTTCACGCATCAGGCTCCGATGGCTCGGCCACGTGTTACGCATGCCAGCCCACCGACTTCCGCGACGTGTGTTGTTTGCGCGCCGGGGGTGTGGATGGAAGAAGAGGAGGGGTGGCCAAGCGATGACTTGGTCCAGAGGAATGAAGACCCTCACTTCTGAACTGGCCTCGGTTGGAGCGTCTCGGCTCCCTGGTTGGGGTCCGAAAGACGATGAACACGTTTGGATGGACACACTTGCTGATATGGCTAGGAGCCGACCTCAGTGGCGTTCGTGCTGTGAGTTTCCTTGTCCCATCCCATCCCTCTTAGCCTCCCCCTCCAACCACGATCTCATTACTTAGCCTTATATAATTTTGCATAATAATTTTTTTTGGTGCACAGCAGCCGGCTGGTAGCTTACCGGAACGATGCCCATCCGTTACCGGTAACTCAGCCAGCTTTCACCAGTTGTTTTTTTCTCTCCTTTTCTCTATGTATTGCGGCACAGTAGCTGAGGTGTTCCCCACCTCTAGCTAACGTGTATGATGATGATGATGATGTTGATGATGATAATGATGATGATGATGATGATGAACTGAGGAGTGCACTATTCGGATCCCAAATGGAATATATCTGTCGCATGCATTCAGATAGCCCATTTACCCCTCTGTTTAAAAAATGGTTAGCTGAAATAGTGCGCAAGATCATGAACACTTATATAAACAACCTGTTGGAACGTACTGTTATGTAGCGTGGAGCCAACCGTAAATATCGCATCACTGGCATTGTATCAATAGTAAGCCGAAATCTTACTTTTGTCAGAAACCTAGTTCATATGCTATAATGCGAAAGCGATCGATTGGATGTACGGGCGCGTTAGTTGCAGACAAAATCCGGCTAAAGATCCAACACGTGGGGGAACGTGAACCTCTGAGACAACCGGAATAAGCTGGGTCTGTAACCCCATCGTTAAGTCTGAACACCATTTTGTAATATAAGGTTTGACTGTAAATACTGCTACCATTTGTCTTTTTTTCAATAATAGCGTACCCAGTCGTCATGAGTGACCTAAGGCCTACCACTGAGTGACAATTTTGTGCTCCTGCTGGTTAGTGAAAGACATACTTCAGACCGGTTTCAGTTACTCAAAAATATTTTCAATGTAGTCCTACGCCCTTAATATGCATTACGAAGAACTAAAAAGCAATTTTCACTGGGTGTGTACAGCATTAACGAAGTGACTACGCTGTAAATTGTGCTTTGAGTGATCGATGCTCTTCCTAAATGTGCCTCACTGGGACTACTAGGTGCACAAAATCGGCCACTCAGAACGATCCACCAGTCGCTACAGTGAACGGAAATCAGCCACCCGTGTTATGTAGGCTACAGCCAAACAGTAAGGGTAATTACGATTGCAAGATAATGTATAAGACGATTAGCTGTTCTCACTCTGCAGCCGTCTACATCTTCCCTAGCTATGGATCACGAAATCATAGTTCCCATTTTGTGCTTTATTTTTGGCCTTAGCTAATCAAACGCCTTTAAATAAACCATTCTCTAGCTTGTTTCTTTGCATTTTACTGCTCGCTTTCTGTTGGCAGTTTAGTTCTGTACCTTGTAACGACCTAGAGATTCCCTCGTCTGTCTGGGTACGATGTGTAAGATGTTATGAAATCATAATTTCACCTTGTATTTGGGTAAAGTAAAATGATTGCCCGTTGGAACGGTGACTACTTGTGTGGATCAACCACAACGATCGTAATGCACGCGTTTCTGGCTTTCAGCGTCGAAAAGTGCTCGCGACATCTGCAGTGTAGGTCATACTCCTCTCACTAGCTGGAACCATTTCGCGGTGCCTTTTAGCTAGTCGGACTGTACAATTGGACAATACACGGATATCTTGCTCATTTATTCGTCTTATTCCGACTCTTTCGTAAGGCTGGGCGAACATGGCTTGATAGCGCCTGATCAATTGCGCTATAAATGATGATCCTGATTAAAAGGTTGGTAGTACGGTTACTAATTTCCTTCTTTTCAGATTCGTCAACTCCTACCGTAAGTCTACCTATTTTCACGTTGTATAAACTTCCGGATTTTGCATGTCTTGCTTTGTATCTTTTTGCTGTAGACGCGTGGCACGTAGATCCCGACGGCCAGGTCGATCCTGATCTCATCGTCACCCCACCATTTTGCTAGAGCAACCCCAAACATTGGTTTGATCAACTGGAAACATAATTCTAACTGAATCGCGTGTGTTCTGAAGAAAGCCCAAGTATTATCACCTCATGACTGTGCTCCATTTTCAACGCGTCAAAGACGGAGATGATATTTGGAACCTGCTGGCAGGGAAGAAAACCTACGAGGAAATTGAAGCAACCGTTTTTGAAATGACAGGTCTATTAGATCGTCAGCGTGTCTGGAAGATTATGATCGAAACGGAGTTTGGTGCACTCAGTCCTTCACAATTATTGCGAAAGATGCAAAGCATGGTCAAATCTGCAATGATGGACGATACATTCCTAGGGAAATATGGTAGCAGAGATTACCACGTAAAATATGCAATGTACTATGCGCCAGTGCTAGCAGGCCACTGTCCCTAATGGCCGATACAGCTAACCGAATCTTACGGGCAGATACCGCAAATTCGATCTACGCTGGACAAGGATATAATCAAAAGTAAAACCCTGATTACCGCGCTGA
>CALYDF020004838.1:0-14965 GCA_944474145.2 Dicrocoelium dendriticum | reverse complement strand
GCCAAGCGGTAGTTTCTGTAACATCCTCGCAGCAATGGAAAACGAGTGTCGCTTTTTCTCCGAGTCGCCAAGCCGATCTGATCCAAAAGACTAGAAAATTGTGCAAGTTCACGGTAGACTAGCAGCAGTGAAGTCTTCGAGATATAGTACGCCGCGGTCCGCCGTCGGTCACGTTTCAGCTACTGTTCGCTGTTGATCGTCTGTGTATGTGCAAACTACGTCTCGTTCCACGCAAAAGCGCAATATCTCCTCTGCGCTTTCTGAGTTCGATAGTAAGAAACCCAGCAATGACTTGTGTCGGTATAACCGTCAATATGACGGAAAACCGAGGGTTGTCAGGCTCCCTGCATTAGACACGACTCAGCCGTCGCAGGGAAACGAACTAGCCTGCATACGCGCAAGGCCAACGCATCCGTCAACAACAAGACAGCTCCCCGGTTGTGCGTTAAGTATCGACTATCTTTCATCACTTTCCTCATCGACACGGGAGCGGAAGTGGGCATCGTGCATGCGAACACAAACGACAAACACTCAAATCGCACGTGCAAGTTGCGTGTGGCCAACGGCACGCAGTATAAGCCATGGAGATCGAACGAGTGGCTTGAGTGCCAAAAATGTTTAGGATTTCTTAATTTGGGATATTTTTGTAGGCTTTTTGGAGCTTTTGACATTTTTGTTCCTTCAAACGGTTAATTGGCAAAATAATAATAGATAGATAATAATAGATAGATAGGTAATAATAATAATAATAATAATAATAATAATAATAGATAATTGGAAAAGCTAAAGGTTTTAGCAGCAAACTGAACAACAGAATACATCACAAAATGTCTCACCCGGTCAAATGGGTGTGAACGACCGGTATGCATGCATGTGGCTACATGTGTACTTGCCAGTGTCGTCCCTCATGTAAACGCTGGATCATGCGCGGATGGTGGAGTTGGAGTCAACCTACGACACGCCACATATCAAGATCACTGATTGATACATACCATGTGTCAGGCTGGTTGGAACGGAGACAGGTGTGCAAAATCGAAACAGCAGTGCCTCGTTACCCAGCTACTGAGATAGAATCGTGGTTTCGCTTTCGCAGGCTTAAGTGGCCTGAGCAAGGATTGTGCAATAGTTGCTTAGTGTTATGCCAGCTATTGACAAATATGTTACAGGCAACACTCTTGTAGACACAAGTTACCTTGCAACAACCTAAACAAGAAATGCATTCCTTATAATTAGGCCTAGCAAATATGAAATGCGACGTTTTAAGAAAGGATTCTTGAAAAGCTATGCCGCTTAAATACTACTCGCTGCCGCATAGCCTATTCGGCCGTCGCAGTGTAGATCGCCGTTGCGAGAAACCATGTGGTTACGCTGCCCAATTTGTTTCAGACGGGACCATATTTACTGATGTGGCAATATTCCATTAGCACGTAACTGAGAATCTGCATTTCTAGTCAATTTCTAACCCTCGCGGATACTGAGAACCACGTATTGCACAAAGCGCTAAGCTGACATGTGTTATTGACGCGTTATCGGATTGATCCCGGCTCCGCAGTTCGTAGACTAAGTCACCCCAATCCACGCTTCATGCTGTTTGTCGAGGCCATGACTACAAGCCATCTACAGCCGCAACGGTCAGTTGCTGACCTACGGATACGCCGGTCTTAGGACGATTGCCGCCGTTCACATCACTGCATTTGATTGATTAGTAACACCCTTTGAAAACTATAAGATAATTGCTAGTTATTGTATTGGCACTGATAAGACAATACGAAATACACGCATTTAGCAGTGATCGTCTTCTAGTTGTGTTATTTAAACTATTGAAGGGAACTAACTGTTTACAAAAACATATAGTTTATTTCTCGACGGGGCGAGTGACTGTGATGGCATGGGGTCAGATCCATGTTGACATGAATGAGTTTCCTGAGACCTGTCACACATGCAATCGTAGTGTCCCGCTGACGCAAACCGAATTTTGGTGTAGTATGCGAGCCGATGGTGTGTATCCATTCGCACCGGACTTACACTGTGCGGACAAATTAAGCAAAACATGTCAAGACCTAGTTACCTCGCTCACGCGTGTTCATCTTGCCACAGTACGCGACTGCAATGCCACGCAGCGACAGACTATCAGAGCTTGTTGCAAGTGTCCAATCAGTTGTGCACGTGACCACTAGCTTTTTTCACAACTTATCCCCTGCTCCAGTTGAGCGGTGGATCAGGTGTCTGTCGCCACCGTGACAGTGCAGTTCATCTTTGCTGACCCCGCGCGTAAGTTCCGTCTGGGTCTGCGGGGTACAAGGCCTGCATTCATGACCTGTCGGTCGGTTCAATCCACCCACACCCTCAATAGCTGCACTGAGGTCATCGACCTCAGAATGTCCCGCTTTGAGCATGTAGAATGAAGGTGAAAAAGGTGGAAAACGCCTGAATTTTATCCAGTTTGGTAGGAAAACCAAGCTCAAATGAATATGTAAGATGACTACCCAATTGGAGAACGATTTTTCGTTCATTAAGAAGGCAACACGCGACAATTATTCGCATGTTCCGTGTGACAAATGCAAATCCGAATTTTCTATGGCTCACGGTGGCACATCAGATATCATCAAAAATTTAAATCGGATCGTTATAAGGTAGCAGGGTTTGCGGGTGCATCTACCCCTGAATTAATTATTTACGATCAGCGACGTTTGGAAACAGAGAAGCCAAGTTAGCAGCCTCAGAAGGTATCTCTCTTATCACGCTGTATTTGATAAGCACGCTTTCCACTCCATGCATCGCATCAGGCAGTTAGTAGCGAAAGTGTTTGAGCCGAAGTTTGCTTGCGCCCCCACAAAATCCGGGGCGATAATAATAATAATACCAATAATAATAATAATCAATATCTTGTTCTTATTGGCCAGAGGTAAACTTCAGGAAGAACTGAAGAAACTAAACTTCTCCTCAGTATTCACAGATGCTTCAAGTCACAAGGAACTAGAGGCGTTCGCACTCCTTGTGAGATATTTTGTGCAGTCATCGGGCCTTGTCAAGTTATTAGACCTGCAGTCAAGTACTGGTGACATATCGGGTGCCATTTATAATGAATATGTTTGAACAAAATAATGTGATCAGAAGGCTGTGGGACTTTATGCTGTAAACAACAAAGTTCGGTGTCGTTCAGAGAAGAGGACCAAACAACGCATTCGAGAAATTGAATTCTTCGATTGGAGAAACACTTGTGAGAATTGGTTGGGTGGCGCATGGGATTCTATTTGGTAATCAGTGACACATAAGAGACGTGTCAAAAATGGGACAGTATAGAAGTTGAAGGCGACTGAACCCAACGTGTATTTTGCAGGCTACAGAAATAGGAAGCGAATCAACCAGCAGCACGATGCTCACTGAATCAATTTTTGTCAACAGAAATGCCGTCAGTAAAACAAGTAGACGTTTTGAAGGTTAAAACAGTGGTAAAGTCCAGTGTTGCAAAATACCGAAAGGACGTGTTTTCCGGTACACTGCAAACTAGTTGCGTGGCTCACATTGTCCATAACGGATTGTAAACGGCAGCTGACTTTCGTCTTATTGATGTTGAAACAGTTGTGGCGAAAATATACTCCTAATTTTACCTTTACACTGCTCGTGTTGAAGAAGTAAAGGAATTCTGTGACTCTCGATGGTGGAATACCCACGCCTTCTAGCATACGGGAAAACTAGATGGCTTGCACTTATGCCAGCAGTGAAGATTGTCCAGAAAATATTTTTAGCGTTGAAATCCTGTTTTTGTCTCTACAGAAGTGTCCTACATTTCATAACATTTCTTTGAAACGCGCTGCTCTGAGCTATGGCCATACGTTACCTACAAGATTTACCATTGCCTACGCTTATTGTACAATTGAGGAACAAAATATTTCAGCATTATCAAGTCAGGTCAAAGTAAGCTTTGTCACTCGTATGGTTGCATTTTCCGCATGTTTGCACCAACACTGCGAATTATTAGACAACAAAGCATCACTGAGAAATAATAATTAAACGCGGTAAACTAAAATTGACATCTTCCTTCGAGGTGTCGAGTAGTAAGTGTGAGAAAAGCTAGTATAGAATTTCGATACAACGAGGTACGAGAATATAAAAAGTTAAATTTTGTCCCCACTTGTCATTAGCTGGCATAACATTAAGTAACTATTGCACAATCCTTGCTCAGGCCACTTACGCCTGCAAAAGCGCAAACACGATTCTATCTCAGTAGCCGGGTAATGAGGCACTGCTGTTTCGATTTTGCACACCTGTTTCCGTTCCAACCAGCCTGACACATGGCATGTATCGATCGGTGAACTTGCCTTGTGGCGTGCCGTAGGTTGACTCCAACTCCACCATCCGCGCATGATCCAGCGTTTACATGAGGGACGACACTGGCAAGTACACATGTAGCCACATGCATGCATACCGGTCGTTCACACCCATGTGACCGGGTGAGACATTTTGAGATTGGCCAACAGCTACTATTGGACAGTTGGTAATTTAGTGCGCTCTACCTCACTCCCGAAGGAGGAACCCTTTGACCAGCATTAACAGAGTAGTGGGATCAGAGTTTTGGGCTTATCATATTTTTAAGGCCTAATACGTGGACATGGCAGAACGACAAATGAGGGTGACGGTCTCGGAGCACCTACCGGCATGGGTTAAATAAATAAATAAATGGTATAATCCTCGATGGTACGAGATGCTGTCAATATTTGATATCTGATTAATGTGTACATCAGAATCGCACAAAAAAGTTATTGTTCACGCTGTATACAGTGGATTCAAAACGGATTTTAAAGTAATTTAAAGCAGTTAGTTCCCTTCAACAATTTCGTTAGGCACGGTAAGATGACGAATGCTGGTAGATGCATGCATTTCTTATTGTCTGGACGATGAGCTAGTGTTAATTACAGCAACACTAGTGGCGAACGGCTACCCTCGAAGATTTATCGAGAAACACAGCCAACCGCGAGGACCAAAGGACTTAGTGCACACAGCAGCCAAGAAAAAAGTGTATATCGAGTTACCTTTCAAAGGTGACTTATCCACGCTAGAGATAACTAAGCGCATAATTTCGGCTACCCAAGGAAGTTACTATGCTGCACAAGTTGTCGTTATCAACCGAACCCGAAATTTGCCCATACCTCCAACGAAGGAGGCTCAGCTTATTGGGGCCAACTCCCACTGTGTATACCAATTTGTATGTGACTGCGGAAAAAATTACATAGGCAGAACCAAAAGAACGCTGACTTCCCGAATAAAGGAACATGTGCCAAGATGGGTTCAACGTGAAGTTGCTCAGATTGCGTACCCTCGTCAGATTCCATGTTCGCGCAGACCGTCGGCTTACTCGATAGGCACACACCTATTAGACTCGGGTCACCAATTAGAGCTGGGATCAGCGTTTAAAGTTGTGTTACATCACATCCCCGCTTCCTTCGGTTTGCTAACGCTGTCGCAATAAGCCGGATTACGCCAACCTTGTGTGTGCAGAAACACATGTTTGTCAGCCTAAAGCTGCCTTGGACGTAGGTGTGAACTTCCGTCATTCGTTTTGCACCTTAAGCTTGTCTGGTTGCACCCACTGTTAGCTATATCTATGCTTATCGGTTATTGATAATGGTACTGAGGAGACAATACGAAATGCATGCATCTACCAGTCTTCGTCTTCTTTCCGTGCTTTTTAAAGTAATTGACAGCTTTAAGGTACTAGAGAAATTGAGGAGCTGGAAACAATTACGAATACGGATTTAAACATATGTTCAGGCAAGGTAATACGACAATCCATATTACCGTCCCCAGGGGACTTGCTTCCATGCAGTGCATTCCCTCGATGGTTGTCGCCAGGACTTTCACGCACCACCTGGCGGTGTGCGTGGCAAAGTAGCATTTTATTCATCAACTTGTTCATTTAGTGCTGCTTTTGTGCATAAATTATGAGCGATGAAGCCTCAGCCAGGTCCGTCCTGCGGATCATTCAATTATGGCGCTTTTTATACGCCAGTCATTCGGTTGAAATGTGACTTGCATGGGTATAGTCTTTCCTAGTTGGGAAGCTTCAATCCGTCACCTCAGGAAATCAGGCCAGTCGTGGCCGAAATGAAATAAAGAGGAATGTAAAATAAGAAACGTTGAATACAATAAACATGCTATCGTTATTGTCAAAGATAAACAGAGCACCTGTTTTGCAACAGTGCCAAACGGATAGACCAATCAGATGATCCAATTGTGCAGCATGACACCTGAAAGATAACTGCACGAGTTGTCCATAGGCGAAAGTGTATTAAAGCGAATTTTTGGAGTGATTATTAATAGCAGGTATTCGTGCAATAGGGAATCCGATATCGGCAATCACTGAAATCCATTGTGTTGCTAAACTACCAACTCCGGAAATGAGAAACGCTGAGCATCACAGAACATACGTAGCGAAGTGAATCGCAGGACAAATATAACGAATTATTCAATTTGAGAGGAGATTACGAAGATAGTTCCTGGCCCCATACCAGTGAATAATTTGGCTCACGGTGTTAGATCAGAAGACAGTTAGTAGGAATTAAGGTTGAATAGAGGAAAACTGCGTAAGAGGTTGGGTTAAAGGATAGTATGTGAGGCGGTGGTAACAGCTCAAACTAGATGATCAAGTTTGTGATGGTACACTAGTTGAACATGTTTCCAATCGATGTTCTCCCATATCATACATAATCCGGCCCTTCTTCTTACAGCTTTTCAACATGCCGTTTAATTCTTACAATGCAGTTCATTCTCAGTTGAGAGATAACTATCAGTTAGTGCCCTTTAGTAATTTGAAAAGCGCAGTGAGAAGACGAAGACTGGCAAATGCAGGCATTGGTTTTGTAAAACCACCGTTGATCGCACAAAAAACATTGCGTTGGCTCATCTAGAGAATCACTGATGAACAACAAAGAGGAAGTGGCAGTTACTCGTGGCGCCGGTAAGTGTGTTCTGAATATGTCGGATTTGAATGTTAATGCCTTACAATTGGAAGCATTATCGTTTGGCATAGACTACAAACTTCCTCCTTGACGGTTAAATGAGCTTCTTATTGAATCGCAGTTTGAAAACTTCTTTGGTCAGGTGAAAGATCTACAACCAGTCAGTGCTGATAAGCTCATATGGTTTAGAAACAAGCTGACTGATATTGCTTATGAAGTTAAACAAGTGCCAGTAAAAGAAAAGTGTGCGAGTACAAAACGGCATTTACAGGCGTTACGCAACCTAGGTGCCGAGGATGTGCTTGTAACAAAACCAGATAAAGGTTCTGGTGTAGTACTCATGAATAAGGATGAACACATAAAGAAGATGACAGTCATACTCGAGGACACAAGTAAATTCAAACGACTTGAGAGGGCAGAGGATGTGGCTGTGTTAGAGTCTCGCATAACTCGTCACTTAGATGTGCTTCATCTGCATCGTGTGATCGACAGTGATACGTGTGACAGCTTAAAGCCGACCGGCTCCACTACTCCTCAGCTATACGGGCTACCGAAAGTACATAATAGTGGGGTGCCACTCAGACCGATTCTATCGATGGTAAACGCGCCTCAACATAAACTGGCTCGCTGGCTTGTGAAATTGCTTTCTCCGCTGCGAGAGTGGGCCAATCTATACAGCCTCAAAGATTCTTTCGAGCTTATCCACGACCTCGACATACTTAATATATCCGACAAGGTCATGTACTCTGTAGATGTGGAATCGCTGTTTACCAATGTTCCACTACACCAAACGGTTGATTACATTTGTGAACTAGCAGAAAGTTCGCAGTGTCCCCTACCGATGCCAGTTGAGTTACTAAGCGACTCTTTGTTATTGTGTACGGAGAACGTCAATTTTCACTTCAGAAACACAACGTACTGTCAGGTTGATGGAGTAGCGATGGGCAGTCTATTGGGCCCAGTATTCGCTGATTTCTTTATGTTAATGGTAGAGCGAGGTATGTCTGGAGAAATATCTCGACTTTTGTACTACAAACGCTATTTGGATGATATTTCGGCAATTTGTTCATCGGAGCAACAGACGGAGCAGTTGGTAAGGCAATTAAATTCTGCGCATTATAACTTGCGGGTCACCTGTGAGGTAGAGAAGCAAAATTGATTTCCGTACTTAGATATCCTTATCAGCCGCAGAGAAAACGGGCAGATTAAGAGGTCTGTCTACAGGAAACAATGTGTTCCGGGCAGTATCTGCATTTCACTAGCTTCACACCAATGCGATACAAGCGGACACTCGTGAGAACCCTGATTAGCCGTGCCAGACGAATCTGCTCTGCTGATTGCCTGGTAGAGGAACTGCAGCTGATTACCAACACGCTCATCGAAAACGGCTAAGCCCGATGGTTCATCGAGAAACATAGTCAAGTGCGACCAAGGGACCTAGTGCACACAGCACCTAAGAAGCCTGTAATCTTTGAACTGCCATTCAAACATGACGCCCCCTCGTTGAGGACCACAAGGCGTCTGATCTGTGCCATGCAGACAACTTACCATGCTGCCAAGCTCGTTGTCATTAACAAAACCTAAAAACTGCCACTTCCTTTTGTAAAGGAGGCTCAGCCCATCGGGGCCAAATCGCATTGCATTTATCAATTCATTTGTGCCTGCGGCGCCAGTTACATAGTCAGGACAGATAGGACATTGAGTTCCAAATGAAAGAGCATGTACCTGAGTGGGTTCAACGTTCGACCGCGCAGGAAACTGGCCAGAGTCAAGCTGCTTGTATGCGTAAGCCACCAGCCTCTTCGATCGGCCGACAGTTATTAACCACAGGTCACTGAGTCAAGGCCACTTCGATGTTCACAATCCTATTACAACACCCCATTTCTTGTCTCGTCCGTTCGCAGAGGAGATTGCAATTAACCGGATTAGGTCGTTGTTTTGTGTTCAGAAACAATAATCGGTCAGCATTATACTTCCCTGGGGTATGGGTGATAACCCTGCCTCTCTTATTGTGTGTTGGTCTGTTTGTATGTTTGCATGATGTTTGAGTCCATCCCGCCACCTGAATAAATATTATTGCGAGTTATTGTTAAAGGCACTGATGAGACAATACGAAATGCGTGCATTTGTCAGTCTTCTTCTTATTACTGTGCTTCTCAGATAACTATCAATTTGTGAACAGACAAAAATGTCCAATACATCTAACCTCATTTAGCAGCTTATTCCATATGGAGCCATACCTGAAGATAGCAATTTCTTCTCAGACTATTCCTGAATTGATGCTAAGAGACTACACATTCACTATTTAGTAGTTCATAGTTGGTGTTTTCCAGAAAGTGCAATTGATAGGTTCCAAGACCTGTTTTCAGCCACGTGAGTTTATGGAGGAAGCACAGATTTCAATGCATTCTTTGTAGCGACTGAGTTTCAAGATTCAGCTCCCTGCACCTATCTTTATATCAAAGAACGGTAGAATAATCAAACATACGGTCCTGAAGAATTGAACGTTTCCCATGGTTCGCAAATCACACTTCCACAGATTGCTGTACGCAACACGGTGATACTCAAGCAAAGGTCTGATACTGATTTTGAAAGCAATTACTCTTATTTCTTTCAAGGTTATAAGATGGCATATTACTTCGATCGATTGCTTAGGCTTTCTCATGATATGATTTGTATGTTCAATAAAGTTTAACGAAGTAGAGTATTTCAAACCTAGGTCATGGACAGATTGGCTGATTGGAATGCCTTTGTCCTAAAGCCTGAACCGTTCTGCTTCTACCTGGCTTCCAGACACCAGAATATTACACTTCGATGTTGCAAACGTCATCTGCCACATGTCAGCCCATCTCTCAATGCCTTTTAAGTCGCTTTGGATATTGTTAAGTTCAGCAGTAGGCTAAGAACTTGAGAACCTGTAAACAAACTTTAGGTCATCAGCGAACCAATTATGCTTGCCAAATCGTATAACAGAAACAAGGTCATTTATATACAGTAGGAAGAGTAACGAACCTGAAACACTGCCCTATACCACTCCATTGGTGACCAGACGAAGTGAAGAGATGTTACCACTTATGCCCACAAGTTGCGATGGTTCCACTAGGTACGATTGGAGCCAAGAGTGAAGCGGATTTGTTTCACCGTACCTACTTAATTTATATAGCAGCCGCCTGTGGGACTCTGCCTAACGTATTTTTGCATGGCAAGAAAGATGACAATGCAATGAAGACCTGAGTCAATTGCTTAAGTTAGATGGTTAAGTCAACTTGACGGTTTACACACGAGCGGGACATTATAAACGTATGCTGTGAAAGTGAGAGAATTTAGCACGATAATAGGAATGAAACCAAATGTACCTTAACAATTCTCTCTAGCATGGGTGAGAGAATGACAATGTGGCTAATGGGGCAGTATGTCCGGATGTCTGTTTTCTACCCGGACTTTTGTCTCGGTATGACTGTAGACATCTTCCAATGTTCGGGATACTGACCAGACTGGAGAGACAAAGAGATATTCATTAACAAAAGAGAGATATCATCTACACCGTGTTTGACTAAAGCAGAAGCGATCCCATCGGGGCCGGATCAGTCGGATGGTCATAGGCAGGCTACCATGCGTTTTATCGTAGTGACACTAAGGTCGATCGCTGAGACTTGTTTGGAGAAGTTAATCGAGGTTGGCACTTTCAGCGCTTCTTTTTCATGGTTAAAGGATTCAGTAAAATATGAGCTAAATACTTACGCTAAAGCAATTGCGAATCAGTATATTCCGATTCAGGCATGACAATGTGGGGGGAGGGCACGTCAGTTTTGCCATCTCTCCTTTTTCTCAATAATGCAGTCAACTATTGACTTGTATTAGTACTGCTAACAGATCGTTGTTCTTCCTGCATGAGACGGTTTTGGTGTTTTAAGTCCGCCTCATTTGTAAGGCGTTAGAGTCTCAGTAATACATTGAATTCCCGAGTTCGTTTGTATGTTTGAGTTATCACTCGTCTTTTCCGCCTATCCTTTGCGTTGAAAACTTACCTAGAAGAGGCTCTCGACTCATCATCCGTGGTAAGCATCCTTAAGAACATAGTCACGTTGTCATGGAATATGTCAAAGGCTCCCTGAATATCAAACCAAATGGCAAGAGTATCCAAGCAGAAACGAAGTAGGACATAAAAGTGGAAGTGCAAATTCAGAGACAAGGAGGTTTTGCGAGTAGTAAATTATGCAACCACCTACTCTACGTTACTTTCGATCACCTCTAATAGGTTTGTAACCTTCCATGGAAGGCAGTAGGCTAGACATAGAATCAGGACACTAGGTTTCAGTGAGTGAAATCATCTCCGGTTTATTCAAACAAGGGAACAATGGAACAGTGGTGTATTACGAGTAAATAAAGCAATGCTTGCCAATTATTTTGAAAAGTACATTGCAAGGTAAAGTGAAACGCGTTTTGGTTTACTCACCTTAGACTAAGTTAGACTAGCGGAGATGTTCGCGTATTAAACGTATAAATCCGCAAACCCACTGCTTGGGAGTTTGGTAAGACACCGTTTGATTGCGTTTTGTAGCCCCTGGCTAACAAGTCATAAAATGAAGTGCAAGTGAGACAAATAATCGTCAACGATTCTTTTAAATATCGCCAGATTGGCAGCAGAGACGACATAATTAGGGAGGGCGTTCCAAGGTTGGCACATACGGAGGGTAAAGAAATCTCTATAACATTCAAGCCGGCTATACAGTCTTTTTAGCTTCAGAGCATGACCACTTAGGTTAGTGTTGTGTTTTAATTCCAGCAGCAGATAGCAAATGTGGTTTGGCTTCTTCAGAATCTGATTAGCCATTATGAGATCCACATACGAACCCCAATTTCGACGACTGTATATCGTTAGAGATTTCCGTTCAAACTGATAGGGCAGATGAAAGAGGCCCCTGAAGTGTTTGGTTGCCCTTTGTTGAGCAGTCTCGAGAACAAAGAGATCTGGTTTCTGCCGCGACTGTCAGGCCTGGATAGCAAATTCCACGTGCGGTCACACGTAGTTGTTAAACATTTGGGGGGAAGATTAAAAGTTCAACCCGACCGAAGGCTCTGTGAAGCAGGCCGATGTCTTGATTACCGGTCTTCCTCGCTTTCTCCGCTTGTTTTGAACACCCGAGATTTT
This sequence comes from Dicrocoelium dendriticum, assembly GCA_944474145.2. Lineage (NCBI taxonomy): Eukaryota > Metazoa > Platyhelminthes > Trematoda > Plagiorchiida > Dicrocoeliidae > Dicrocoelium > Dicrocoelium dendriticum. The sequence goes on along the minus strand of CALYDF020004838.1, from coordinate 2,854 downwards.
CCAGTACCAGTACACGCAGGTCAAGCTCCTGCGAGGTATTCTACAAGGTGTGGGCTCCAACCTTGTAAGCGCTCACCGGCTGGTGACGCAGATGTATCACCTTGCACTTAGCTATGTTCAACTGAAGCCCATTCCTCGTTGACCATTCATAAATGTAATCTAGGTCATGTTGGAGCAGATCGTGATCTGGCTTGATACTAATCGCCTGCCATATCTTGACGTCGTCAACGAAAAGCAGGGAATTTGAGGAGACAACTCTTGCCAGGTCGTTGATAAAAACCAGAAACAAGCATGGTCCCAGCACGGAGCCTTGTGAGACATCACATTCAACCTCAATCGGGTTAGAGACTGATGCCCTAACGCGTAATTGAAGCTACCGTTGATGAAGAAAGCTGCCAGTTCAACCAAGCACTGGATCTCCGATTCCGCAGCTCTGTAGCCGGTGAAGTAGGATGCGATGATCCAGGTGGTCGAAAACTTTAGAGAAGTCCAGTTAGATGACGTCAACTCTGACCCCATCATCAACCACTTCCGTCCAACTACCTCGTGCAATCAGTAGGTTGGTGGTGCATGACCGGCGTTGTCGGAAGCCATGCTGCTCCGGTGCCAAGATGCGTTTTTCCAGGTAGTCCATCAAAGCCTTAACGATGACTATTTTCATCATCTTCGCGAGAAAATGGAGCTGAGTCACTAAGCGATAGTTTACAGGATCTTGACGGTTATTGCCTTTAAAAATTTGGGTGATGATGCCACGCTTCAACAAAGTGGGTACTTGTTGTTCATCAAAGCACCTTTAGAAAACCTGTGACAATGGTTTAGCTAGCTTAGTGCCCACAGCCTTCAGTTCTTTCGGGCGGATGTTGTAGGCTCCCGGAGAGTTATGACCGCGCAGTGACACTAACTTCCTTAGCGCAAATGATGGGTTGAATATTACATTCGTAAACAATGGAGTCGGTAATGTGAATGACATTACAAGACAGGTAAAGGCTGCGAGTTCGAAAATTGGGGCGGATTGTAGCCGCAGGACATTAGCTGCTTTTTCGGCATGTTGTACTCTACCGGCTGTCGTGAAAAGTGGAGGGATGCAATGCTTCACTTTACGGACATTGTTGACATGCCTATATAGCAGTTGGTTGGTTGCCAGGAAATGTTTGGCTAAACCTTACTGATAAGTTACTTTGGTCTCACGGACAAGTGCAGTGTAGTGGTTGCGATGGGTCAGGAAATTGCCCTAAGTCTCTGTCGGGTTTCACTTTGTAGTCACGCTATGCTACATCCCTTATCGACAGGCATTTTCGAATTCTGCTCCGTAGAATTGAAGGCAGTTTTGCGGGACGAAGGGGTTTGGTCTCTGATGCTTTGTTGACGATGTCCCTGTGTCTATCAACCAACTCTGTCCAAATGTTGTCAAAGGGACTGTCGTTTGGGAATTCCCAGGCAGATGCGTCGGCCAGTGTCTTCAAGACGTGTTAGCGTGTGAGTGTGTGAGTTAGTGCCGAGTATTCAGATGGATAATCTGCATAACACACATAGTTCAACGTAATCCCTAGATGATCACTGAGACCTAATGGACTATATATATTCATTCACAGTCTGTTAACAGACATTGTGCCATCAGAACCATGGCAGAAGAAAAAAGTGAAGAAGATGTGAACATGAACTGCGAGTAAAAAATATGGAAAACGATTTTTTTGGTTTTACACACGCCATTTTGTATTTTTTGTCTTGTTTGGTGAGTTTTGTGTGCATCAAAGGGATGGTAAGATGGCAGAACAACATTGACGCCACTGATGTCTGTTGCGGGCCATGACGTCTAATGTTTCCAACCACTGAGATTCAGCATCACGTGGTCCCCAACCTGGAAGACGGACCGGTCCGACTGTCGCCAAACTTGAGGTTTCCTTCTTCATGATCCTTCGCCACGTCATTGGCTGTCCACCGCGGCACTTTTTCCAATCGCTCCCTGGGAGTGCAAATAGCGCTCGACGTGGAAGGCGGTGGGCTGGCATGCGCAAAACGTGCCCAAGCCATAGCGTGCGATGTCGGAGAATAACATTCTGAAGACTGGCACTATTCGCCCCAAGCACGTGGTCTCGCACCGCTACTTTGCTTACGTGGTGTTGCCACCACACCCGAGCAATCCTCCGTAGACAGCGATTCTCGAAGACTGACAGCCGCTTCGTATCTTCTGAGCAAATAGGCCAAGTCTCACAGCCGTACAAGAGTACTGCACGGACGGAAGCATTGTACACCCTGCCCTTGAGCTTGAGACTGACGTCACGACGACGTCATAGGTGTCAGCTTGATGAATGCAAGGCGAGCCTTTGCAATCGGTTGTGAGACTTCATCTCCAACACCGCCACCAGCCATGATGCAACTCCCTAGATAAGTAAAGCAAGGGACTTGCTCCAGAACATGTCCAGCAATGGTGAGCGCGGGTTCCGGCACCTGCCAGTCCTGGAGCAGCGTTTTACATTTTCTCGGAGTGAAGCACAAGCCGTACTTAGACGTCTCCATCGCCAAGCGGTCCAAAGCGCTCTGGACGGATTGTGGGTCGTCCCCCAGCAATGGGATATCATCGGCGTAGTCCAAGTCCGTGACTCTATCTCTGGGGAGGAGCTCAACACCGCAGGCCTGGACACCTTCCAGTGCTCTTTGGAGAAGAGGAAAGGCGAAATAGGGCAACCTTGGCGAACACCACTGGTCACAGCAAATGAAGAAGAGTGCGTGCCGTAAGCCCTGACTTTGCCCGACGTGTGACTGTAAAGTTCTTTCTGGATGGTTACAAACTTGTCGGGCACACCTTTCTTCAGTAAACAGTTTCACAACACAGATCTACCTACTGAATCAAATG
>CALYDF020004837.1:0-14985 GCA_944474145.2 Dicrocoelium dendriticum | reverse complement strand
AACAAGGCGGTGGCTGGACCGTAGTCCGCTGCACACATGGAACCACTCTTCGAGTCTAACACGGCCACAAGGACGGTGCACCCGACCCCGCCACCAACGACCGACTGTCTCATGGAGCCAGTATGGACGATGTAGTGGGTAATAGACACACACGCAACTTGTAAACATGCACACCAAGTGCAGCCACAATGGGGATATCAAATAACATAATCAGTAGATACGATAGTATCAAATAGAGCAAATCGAATACTGTATTGCGATACAGTGACATAACATTTCGCTTAATAATAGTACACAATAAATTACTTACGAACAAATCTGCAATAAGCTCAAGACGTCGTAAAATATCATTTTAAAAATGTCAAACTTGCAAAAAGGTTACCAAAGTTAACTACAATTAGCTTAAGTCTCATGCGCAAGTATATAGCAGGTGTTTCATTTAGACATTAATACGACATACAAAACGCATTAAGACAATGTAGCAAACACACCACCTGAAATAACGAGACAGGATGCAAACAAGCGTTTAGTGAATCTACTGCATCGTACCTACAAACGTTGCGCCGGTTCTGCCTGCCTTCTCTACAGGACCCGTCGTCGTTTCGGTGGTGGTCCCTAGTGTCCTAACTTATAGCTCACTAAGCCTGCCTGACTCAGGCACTCGCGACCACAACAGCAACAGCACTACGCGCTTGATGTCGATGAAGTACAACGTATCGGCGCCTGTCTTTTTCGCTTCTTCTCCGCCTACATAAGAATTTCCCCCCGCAGTTCAGCAACTGCTTTTGCGCTCAGATCACGCCATGCACACTGCCCAAATGTTTTCCATTCCTATGACTGCAACCAAGATTAGAACATAGGAGGCTCACTAAGCATGTCCTGCAACGAAGCTTTGGTTACCAGCCTGCTGCTTTCCAATACTCAGCGGACTAGATAATAGTTGGTTTGATATCCGCGTCGAATCCATACAGCTCACATGACCGAGCCACCTCAGGCGTCTCAGCATAAATATGCTGTCCACTTCAGCTACCACCCGGGCGCAGGAATTTCGTGTCTGCAACTCTTTCACACCAATTAATGTGCAGAATCCGATGCAATCAGTGTTATTGGAACCGCTTGAAACATCACACATCCCGCCGGTACATCGTCTACGTTTCACTGCAGTAAATAAGGGAGGGCAACACCATAGATTTGTACACCATCAGATACGTGCCAACGGTAATTTGTTGGTTGTTCCACCCTTGGTACTCCAGTTTCTTGAATACCACCGCCGCTCTCAGGCCGCGGACACAAAGCTCATTGTGCAGCTGCTGGTCAGTCGGCATCACACTCCCATGGTAGCAGAAGCGGAAGGTGATTTATAATACTTCAGCCCCGAATCTGATACTCGTCAATATTGAAGCTTGCACCTTCGGTGAAGGCTGAAACAGACAGACAGTTGCGGTTGTGTTGATAGTGAGCCCAACTTTGGCCGCTGTCAAAGCCAGAGAACTAGTCATGTGCTGCAACTCATCTGCGCTGTGTGCAAACAGAGCACAGTTGTCAGCAAGCAGCAACATACGGATAGCTGTCTCACAGATTGGTGTTCTCCCCCCGAAACGACGGATGTGCTGCAACGCACCATCAATATGATGCTCCATGCGAACACCATAAACACAAACCACATCAAAACACAAAACATCCTGGCATGAAGATAAATATTAAACCGGGCAGGAGCTAAGACCCATCCTTGCTTCCCACCAGAGACAACAACAAACTTGTCGGAGGTCTCGCCACTCCTCTGCACTCTCGCCATTGTGCAGACATTCAGTTAAACTTACGCACTTAGTAAGGCAACCAAACTTACCCAACACTAGTCACAATGCCTTGCGGTTTCTCGTATAAAAGGCCTTGGTGACATCAACAAAAAGTGCGTACCATGGCTGCTGTCGTTCTATGCACTGCTCCTGTAACTGACGAGCCGCACACACCATATCTATAGTGCTGCGACCCGAATGGAATCCGCATTGCTCTTCCGCCACGTTAGGTTCCACAACCTGACTGACGAGGCGGTTGAGCAGGATTCGGACAATCACATTGCCCACACAAATCCGCAAGTTGATACCACAATAATGCGTATAACATTGCTTGCACCTTTTGCTCTTTACAGTGGCAGCACGAGGACATCCTTCAGCTCAGGAGGCACCTCCTCTTCAATCCACACGCGTTGCACCAATAAGTGCACCGCAGTCACCAACACCGGTCCGCCGTATTTCAATAATTCAGGCGGGATTCCGTCAGCAATGGTACTCTTTGCCGTTTCGTAGCTGAGCAATTGCCCTTTGCGTCTCATGCGGTGTCGGCGTGTCCAGCACACTCGACTTTATATCGTTTTGCTTCAGGCCGTTCTATCTAGGCAAGTCGATCTCTGAACGGTTGTTCAAGTGACTTTCAGTGTTTTTGCCATATCTACATTATGTCTGCCATCTATGTGCAGGTAGCGCCGGAACTACCATCGATCAGTGTCCTTAACGGCTCGGTCCTCGATCCATACACCGCCTTCAGGGAGTCCATGAATTCCTTGTGTTGCCGACGTTCAGCGTAGCATTCCAACCGCTTCGCCCTCTCCGTTCACCATGCAGCTTTACTGAAACGGAGCTCTTGAGTCAGTCGTCGTCGAAGTTTGCGAAACTGAATATTATTCCCTAAGTCACTGCGGCCTGCGACATGTGCAGCAAATGCTGTATTCTTCTCACACACCAATACGTCAATCGTCGCACTTTTGTCAGTAAACCAATCAGGTCGCTTCCTGTTTGTGCGCCCGACGGTCTCCTTTGCAACAGATGTCACGTGGTTGCGACTGTGGTGCCATGGGTCGCCCACTGTGGCTATGCGGTCTACATCAAACAGGCGTGCAGCCATCGCCTTCTACAGCTCAATCCGTTTCGCCACAGTATCGAGGGAGAGAATGTTAAATTTACGCCGATTCACGGCAGGTGTGCAATACATAGACTTACGAAAATAAATGTACAGTTTGGTCTGCACTAATTTGTGATCAGTGCCACACTCAGCCCTACGCAGTACACGAGTCAAGCGCACTTCACGCATATCAGGCTGGCGTACCATGGCATAGTCGAGCAGTTGAGCGTTACCACTCCGGGTGTTTCCACGTCGCTATATCACTCGCACTCAGTGCAAACCGAGTGTTCGTGGTCGGCAGGTCGTGAGTGGCACACTGGGAGCGCAGCGTGTTATAGTTCGCGTTTGCTGGACCAATGTCATGCGACCCGATAACGTCTGTCCACACCGTTGCATCACATTCAAGGCGCGTCGAAATCCCCTATCAGAAACAGTCTGTCGCTCTTCGTCACAGACCATATCACGAAGGATAGCTGCGTGTATAATTGATTAGGCGTGTCACCAGGATAACACATGGCCGAACCGTACTTGCTCATAAAAGTGGCAGACTTACCACTTCCGAGTCGTAGGCGAACAGTCATCAGTCGCACGCTGATGCCTGTTGGTTCACCCACCAGCTGACCATTTAAGTGGTCAGATATTGCAAAGCCGACCCTAAGTTTACGTGGTGCTGAGGCGGCGTTGCCATTCCAGAAGAATGTGTAGCCAGCACCTGCTCCATGCAACTTACCTTGCTCAGCGAGCCGGGTTTCACTTAGCGCCGCATTATCGATGTGGTAGCGCGCCAGTTCCGTCTCGGCCAGTGCAGTGCGTCGCTAGGGGCGTTCACTCGAGTTCCGGTCAAGTAGTGTGCGCACTTTCCAGCATCCGATGCTGAGTGCTTTGCGCACAGATCTACCATTGCATTGGTGGGCAATCGCCCACGAGGTGGCGGTTGTGCTTCCGGGGTTTGCTTTGAGGACTCCACCCGGAGCCTTTGGCTCGAAAGGCGGAAGCACAATGCGGTGCGTGATTTGAAGGCTTACTTGAGGGACTTCGCCTGAAGTATTATGCTCAATAATCTGACCCACATGACAGTAAGGAGCAGATCCAACTCGGGAATGTGATTGCGGAGATAGCTAGGGATCAACGTGATGGCTGTCGCAGGCAGCTTATGAGATACTGGAAAGACATATATTTGTTTTGCGATTGCAGTAGGATACCCACCTGCGACCACTGATATAAGCAGTTGGATTCTGTCGGGTCTGCATCAATTTGACCAGGAGTATTCTGGCGTAAGTCGAGCACACAGATGTGCCTTCCCACCGTCGGAGACAGTGCCTAGCGTGCTTGCTCTCCGCCAATCGAGCTGTGAGGTTATAACCCGTAGACCTGTTGTATCTCATGGCTAGTTATTAAGAAGAGGGTCATCAACCACTTTTTAACCGCCGAAGTCGATGAACCAGATTACTGGCAGGGCGCCCACAACAGGCAGGATTAGGACTGGGGTCATCAGCCAAAGACGGATTAAATGTACACCCGCAATTCAGCGGGCTTAGCACATGGTCAGTTCACTGAGTCTTATGGATTAGTCTCCGGGCCTTTAATTACAAGAAGGGGGTAACCCAGCTACCATCTAGCGGTCGCCACGAGGAGACGTCCGGAATATGAACACATGACACAACTGTAGCAGTAGTGTGTAGACCAATTGTCAGAATGTAGCCACAACCAGCCTCACAGACCCATTGGCTCTCCTGCCATTAACACCTACGCTTACATATAGAAAGACACCCAAATCCAATAGGTTCCTGGTTAACTTGTTATATTTTTATACCAATGCCGACCATACCTGTTTGTATTATTAGCATCATGCCTAGGTAGGCGTGTCTTGCACTGACAAGAATGAAACCTTTTTTATTTATGTATATCCGTCTTTTTTTAATTGTATGACCTCATACTGACTTATTACGATTCATCTGACAACTATTCGGCCAATCGCCTATATACTAGGTGGATTTGAGCATATTTCTTATTCTACTTGAGAACAAATCTAAGGTTACTGTTATGGTGCTTATTCACCTTTGACTTAGGAAATTCAGTCTGCTGTGTTTATGAAGGCCGGTGTTTAGTCACCTAATGGCTAACTCTTCAGTATACTTACCATACTGGCTTTTCATCACAGTCATCAAAATCATGATTCTCCCATTTCTTTATTATTAGCTTTCGCCTCCACATTTACAGGCTTTACTACCTTTGTCTATATACCGATTAACTATCTAACAATCGCTGGATTGTGTGGCCATTGCCTGACCACGCTCAGTCCTGCGCAAACGTTCTTTGTTCATGCAAAGATTAAAACTTATTTATTTATTTATTCTTAAACATCAAGAGAGATTCTAGGGCAGTGATGCCTTTGCTTCAAAACATCTGCTTCTCTTGCCTCTATCCTTAATGCACAAATCTGATATCTAACTTTTTCCTTGGTATTTCATTAAGATACCATCGCTTAAGTACTTCGGTCACATTTACGGGGAGCAGAACTTTAGCCAAGTCTGACTTGTTTCCACTATCTAGCCGGTCCCAGATTTAGAAGACATCTGCCCCGGAGGGTTCCCTTCTTAAAGCTTCAACTAGCATCTCTACTGGACGTTTTATTCTTCTCACAAACGCTACCCGATGCCCTATTCCTTCTACTATCAAAATTCCTATGATTATCATAGGAACAGCAGTTTAATGCCCACCAGTTCAGAAACCTGATTAAATGTGATCTGTTTCTGGCCACTTGACATTAACTTAGTGACGAGTCGTCATGAGGTGTTTGGTGATAGATGAGGCAGGGTTCCGGTTAATTCTCTGGTCCGCTCCGCCTTGTTTAAACAGCAACTGCCTTAGCCACATTGGGAACTGTTCCGCCATCCTTTGAGCTAGCCGCCGACCAGTCTTGCCTATGTACGTGTCACCGCAACTGCAAGTGAACTGATAGATGGTGTTAGAGGCCGAGCTGATTGGCGAGCTACTCGGACGGCTCTGGAGAAGAATCATTCGTGTAGTGTGGATAAGTCGTAGTTGTGCGGTAGAGTAGGTGCGCGTTATAGCGGACCTGAGCTTGTGACCAACTTCATTTGCCACGTGATCCCCCTTGAACGGTAAGAGCAAATAAACATCCTTCTTCTCCGCTGTTTGTACTGTCAGTTTCTCCTTCGGGGGTCTGCTATGGATCTGAATGAATTATTCCGGATACCCATTGGCTAGCAAAGTCCGGTATAAAAACTCTTCTTCAGCCTTGAGCAATTCCGGACTGCAAATCCGCCTGGCTCTGTAGAAGAGAGTTTTTACGAGGCCGCGCTTGTATGCGACTGGGGCGAAGCTAGAAAAATGTAGGTATTGTCCCCCCAGGTGGCTTTTCTGTACACAGTGCGTTGCAGTGTGCCATCGGTCCTTCTCTTGGTGAGCACGTCCAGAAACGGCAGTCTGTTCTCTTGTTCCCTCTCCTGTGATACAGAAAGGTTAGGATGAATTGAGTTCAGGAGGGCAGAAAGACGGTCAAAATGTTTCTCATTGGTGAAAACGAGAATATCATCTACATAACGCTTGTAAAGCTTGGCTTCATCAATGCAGGCAGCAGCTTTCCTTTCAATCATGCCCAAAAAGATATCTGCCAGAACTGGTCCCGAAGGACTACCCATGGCGACGCCGTCAATCTCTTTGTAGGCCGTCCCTTCAAACTGGAAACGCACATTCTCAGTGCACAACAATATCAAGTCTCGCAGGAACTCCAGAGGAAGGCCCACCGAGAGGTTATGACTCAAAAGAAATTTGCATAGGTCGTCGACCGTTTCACGTAGGGGCACATTCGTGAAAAGTGATTCCACGTCTATGGAATACATGAGCTCCGCGTCGAGTGTAGTTTTGTTCCAGCATATTTGCCAATTCAAAGGAGTCTTTCAAACAATGCGTGCTCAGGAGCTTACGCACGGGTTCTAATAGCTTTGCCAACCATCGAGCTACTTTGTGGTAGGGTGAGTTATTCATACACATTATTGGACGTAGTGGAATTCCCGCCTTGTGCAACTTCGGCGCACCCCTCATCCTTGGTGTTTCCGTCCCTGTCGGTTTTAGCTGTCGATATTGTGCCTCGGAGATATAACTATGAAGCAAAAGAATTTGTAGATGCCTTGCAACTTGTTTCTCCACCAATATATTGTTGTCAAGGTATTAACTTAGTGCATGACGTAACCACCCAAAGGGGTCTCTTCCCCAACTTTTCATAGGTACTATTAGTTCCTTAGGTCGTAGCAACCATGGCTGTTATGGGGCCTATGCACTCTTATGGGTTTTTAATACCTACTCCAAGTTCATACCTATTTCAGATTGCCAATCCCCTTGCACCTTTTTGCAAACAGCGCACTTGCACTGTGATGCTTGTATGTCCTAATTGTCTACAACGTAATGGTTTACTTTTAAGGAGTTGATCAACTGCACTAAAGGCTGCTGCCTCATCATATTCCTCAACTTCCGATCATTCCCAGATAGGTTTTGTAATGCTATGCCTTATACTTAGTTGGCGCTGGTAGTACTGCTTACCTAAGTTAAGGCATGGCTCCTAAGCAACCTATCTTCTCCTGTCATTATATGCGACGCCTGATTCATACCCAATACTTGTTACCGATCCTCTTAGATCTCGTTGCCAATAAGTTGCCTAAACTCTGCTGATTTCCTGACTTATCCTTCGACAACAGTGCTCGTTAGATTAGTTTGAAAGGCCAAATCACAAATAAGTTTTTCTGCTTCGTTATTTGCCTTAACCCTAGACCAACCACAGTATCATTAGCATCGCTACATTAGGCGCATTTTGCTACATATATTTCTTCAGCTGATATATATTCGCTAAGAACCATACCTGCCTTACTCTTGTGTACTTTGTTCTTCTTGTCTGTCACACGTAGCATAACCTTGTCTTTCCAACACCCGAATCACTGTTCTGTAGCTGTTTACTATAAGAGCATCAAATTTTGATTGCTAGTGCAATGTGCTCTATTCAGCATATACATAAAAGATAAATGAAACTGTTAATATGGTATAACAATAATAATTTATTTCGCTTTCTCCGTTGCTCGTAGGGCTCCTTCCGTTGGCTCTTTCGACATAATCCAGTTTTTAAGCGCAAACTGCAAGGAGTACTTTAACTTACTTGGACTATCCCCCTCAGCTGAACTATGTACGGTATCGTTTTTCTTCTAGAAAGCATGATAATGACAACCCATTTACTTTAGTTTAAGTACCATCAAGTTAAACATATATCACTGGAGTCTGAACAACTGGGTTCTGTACTGTATATTGAGTTTATAACGGGAAGCGATCATTTGGCATTAACCTACCATTAACACTTATTCCAGTTTGCGAGTGGATTCTACCATGGCGCTCTGCCCCGTCACCTTTACCAATGAATTATTTTCAACAGAAAAGAGGACAAGTTTCCTATCGCGACTGGAACACCTTTCCTGAACACTGCAAACGAAGGCCGAGTTAACTCACTGTACCATTGCTAATCGCCGGGAAATTCCAAGGAATCAATCTCGCCAGCGTGAAACAAACTGACGCTTGCCGATCCACGTATCCAGGAATCAGTCAAGAATTCGACTTAAGCAAACGGGGTTGGTGGGCTGCCGATTGCAACTAGCAGAACCCTGTTTCATCCGCAAACAAACTGGATACTTGAATAAACATGCACACTCCGAGCAAAACCCCTTTACACATGATGTTCGTCTTAGCATCCCGCTATAAACCATAGATATAAGGCTTGGGGTGGCATGATAGAAGGAACCCCACTATAAAGTGAGGTTGCTTGATGTACGCATGTTTATTCTAATGTTCAGTTTGCTCAAGAATAAAACAAGTTTCTGCTAGTTGTAGTCGGCAGTCCTCCAAGCTCGTTTAATAGTGTCAAGCAGTGTGCATTACATCAAACAATATTGCTACTTACTAACCAAAGAAATCGAATGGAGAAGAAGATTATTGTGTAGGTTCGTCGCAGTTACACACAAGCAGACAGCCATCACACATCCAGGAAAGCGCTAGGCGGTCGCTTCGTCCTATTGGGACTCATCAGTAGCGCGCACCCGTCGAATCCTACCGTATACGAACCCACGACCTTACTCTTGCGAGTCAGCGACTTATGGCACTGAGCCATGGACGATGGCGGCGGACCGGCAGGACTGATATCTAACTGCGATATAGCGCGGCCCGTCCTCCACTGTCTTGCATGTTATGCATGTGCAGGGGACAGGGCCGGCCCCCAGAGCAACGACTTAGTTTGCAAGCCGACACCAATCGAGGTAGCATATAGGCTGCTAACTCCACTACTGATTATTTGTAAGTAAGATGTTTCGTTCCATTCGTCTTACCTTTGTCTACTCATACATCCATGTTTCTCGGAATTCAAAACTTGTTTAACCTTTGTTCAAAATATTGTACGGCCTCGCTCCTATATTATCCTGTATTTGTTGGTGCACCTCATGCAAGTTACATTCATAAGTATTACCGATCAAACTGGTGGATGACTGTGCTCCAGAACGGGGTGGCGTTTTCGCCTGGCATGCGTTCTTGCTATAAAATGCTATATAAGTCCGTATAACAACACTAGCACGTAGCGGAAGTGATTCACCAAGAATGAAGTCACAGCCTACGGTTTCAACCACTACGCGGTATCCACATGGACCCAAACAATCGCCACAGAAGCTGATGCTTTCCTCACCTTACTTTGCCCGTATCTGCATGCAGCGTAACGTGCCTAAAGATAGACATTGCCTGTAAAACCCCGTTCATGCCTGATAAGGCGTGCTTTAACGCCTTCGAAAATAAGCTAATTATTTATTTATTTAGATGTAACAGCAAGGGTGCGGAGTCCTGGCCTATTAGTTTTCACACCGTACAGTTCTCAAGCAATGGCAGGACAATGGCGGTGATAGGAGCATTGAAAATGTTTGTTCTATTGTGCCAATGGTTAACTGCTTTAGGGACTTCATTGGTGTACAACCGAAGAAGCACCTTGTCGGCTAGGCTAATGTTACTTTATGGTTAACTTGCCATTAGTTTACCAGTTTATCTATGCTCTACTCCAAAAACAGTGCTATTCGCCGCATCTTGTAAACAAGCTTTATTTTATCGGTCTTTTGACCATGCGCTTTGCATACCTTCCTACGCAGTAATAGCTGTCTGAGTCACACCAGAAAGGCGATGTAAGAACACACCTGTAAATCATGTGTACTAAAAATTACATAGACTTAAGATTGACATATATTCAAGCGCCGTTGCATGCTACCTGTCTTTCGTTAATGCTTTTCGATGCATCCATGCCTGTCTATCTGTTTGGCCGCCGCTCGTTTTCTGCCCCTTTTTACCGAGATTTTTACATTACATCGGCAGATGCAAGCTGGTTCATCCTCTGGCCTGCTGGCTTTAAGACTTAAGTCTTTCTACTGGATATAAGGGGCAATACATCTTTCGGAAGAATTCACATATTTACATATGGAGTTCCTTGTCTTTACTCTGGGTAGATGCCACTTTTACCCAAGCTAAACAAATGGGTTTAACTCGCATCGTATTCACAGCACCGCGTTACTCACCTGGAATAATATATTTACATGGACCCTTTTGCTCCACAACGGATGACAAATCCTACTGTCGTGATAAATTTATGCCGACTCGGACAGCTTTGCTGATCCTCATTAGTCTACCAACAATTGGGTCTAGGTCTTATATTTCTGCATGAACATTGGGATACTTTCTTTAACTAGAGTGTTTTCCATGGCTGTTCATGGACAGCGTTGTTGCTTCTCAATGTCAATCGAATGAATGGGTTCGGCCCCTCTTTCTTCAAGAAAAGGTTGATATTTCCTTTTCCTGCGGTTTTTCGATGGTATTTCATGACGTATTCACTTAATTATAGGGAAAGTACACCTGTTACTAATTTACTATTAGAGGAATTATGATCCTGTGTTGCAGTAAAATCAATTTTTTACTCAACTCGGTTTTGGCTTTAATATTCATAAAAGTTCTACGCATGGTTTGATAAGTTTAATGAGCACTTTGAAATGATTCTTCGTTAGATTAAGGAGTGACATTTCTCTGCTGTGGACATAATGTGCCACAAGAATAAACTGCACTTACCACACTTATGTCAAATCTACTCTAGATAGCTGGACACGGTTTGGAAGACCCTGACAAATACACCACAGACAAAGAAGCCCACCTCCATTAACTCGAAGTTTTTATTTACCTGCACCATTCTTTTCCCATCTTCGCGACTCTTTTTCATCTTTGACAAGCTTCAAAGACTAATGCGGATGCCTACTAAGCCGTTAGAGCAGCTAATAAAGAAAGTTGGCCGTCATTCGACTGCAAATAACCAGTTGAAAACTTCGTTTATATGAAGAATGCTAGTTTAAATTACTGTTCAAAATAACATAGGCGGTGTTTCAGGACTTGTTGGGTCATCGTACGACAAGCGATGTATCTATAAAGTGCCACAAATTTTCGATTAACACTGCAACCTGACGGATTTGACTCGACAATTAATAAGACCACTGGCTAACATTTTAAACTGGCCTACATGCAGCCTCTGTAACCACTTTATGAAATAGCCAATTCAACGGATTTTGCAATGGCGAATGCCTTGTGGGAGCTATGAACATTCCCATTATTAATTCAAAAAGGTTTAATGAACTTTGTATTGCCTCCTCTGCTCATGACACCATGGATTTCAACATGAAAATATCTCCCCGAGGTTGAGTATTGCCACAACATGTTTAACTCTGAATGTTCCCCACACTAGCACTTGCACGTACAATATACGCACGCGAATAAACTATAAACATTTCGATTGTACTATTTCCTAAAATGAAATGTTTTACTATTCAAAAGTAGCTATGCTCGTATGTATGGGTAGGCACGCCCGCACTAGTGTTCCTCGTTCTTTCGAGAATATACCAGTTATATATTCAGTTACACAAAACGCTTTATTTATAGTGAAGCAAACTAATGTGCTTTTAGTGAACGGAAAATATACTGCACCACTTGTTTCCGAAGCACCTTTCGTAGCAATCCGATTTCAGTAAGCTATAAGAGCGGTAGGATTTGGACCGAAGCCAGCAGCTTGTCGGCAGCAAAAGCATATATACCAGGATGACACAGTACATTCGAGACACAGTCGCACCCTTTGGGGTAATGCGATGTGTCGGCAATGTAATGTAACATTCTTTAAAGAATACCGGCTTCACCAACTCGGCGAACGGATGGCAATAAGAAACAAACATATGCGAAGTAAAGGTACAGCGGTCCCACGACTGAATATCCACGAAGCATCCACAGTGACCACCAGGTACGTAGTACTTACACTGTAAGCTACAAAACGCCGGCATCAATAAAATAACTTGCAAGGTCAACTTTTTCATGGAACTTTGACAAGTTTACTTATTGCTTTTGTACACAAGCGTGATCAGTGACAACTATCCGCAGTCCGGTAATGAGGTAGCTGCAACACACTCGGTACCACGGCATGAATACGAGAATGCTTTGCGCAATCAACTGTCACCGGCAATCCGGGACCAGTGGCACGAAGTTATAGTCATAATACACAGCGGTAAATCAATAGTAAGGTTTCTTGCAGACGCTCTCGAGTACGCGCACTTCTTGGGATGACCTAAAGCTGTCGACCCCCCATCTCTAAATGCGCAAGATACACCAAGCAAATAAATAAATACTCATTTATTCTCGACAACGCAAGGTACGCCTAGTGATCATGATCAGTGTAACGTACTCGCGTACATAAAGATACAACGAGCAAATACATAAACATGTGTATTACTGATGTATATAGTTGCGTGGTCCCAGGTGGCACAAAGAATGGATAAGGTTTATCCACGAGCATATTGGAGCACGCTTTGGCAGGTATACTTAAAACGGCAAAATGGGTATGGCTTGCAGTGAATGAGATAAAAAGAGATGAGTTACAATTATCTGAGTGAAATATGTCTTGGTAAAGTATGGGTTTGATGAGGTTGTGTTCCTAATGCCTGTTAGTTGCGTGAAGCATGGAAACAAATTTGTAAAACCTTTCCAGTTTAGTGGCATGCCACTGTTTAAATATGTACGTATAGATGGGTAAGGGCGGATATTTGTAATATGGTAACTGTTAACTTGCTAATGCGTGGTAGAGGACAGTGAAGTTTTTGGGTAACGAGTTACCTCCGCTACGTCGAAGCGTTGTTGAACAGACTTTTGTGGCCTTTTGTAGGGAGAACGCTTGCCAGGCGAAATCCCACCACGTCCTGGAATATCGCCAACGACCACAGTTTGACCAGTGCTAACATTAAGGAGGCCACCTCTTGCTCGATTGTTCCCGCAGTAATTCACAATAATAGTTTGCTTATTTATTTCCGTTGGCTATTGTTGGCTTCTTCACAGTCGACCAATGCTGCTTTTTGCTGATGACCTGAAGCTGCGGAACATTGTCGATGTTTCTGGGGGTTCCGAAGCTATTCAGCGAGCCTTGGATAAGCTTTGGGACTGGTCTACTTTATGGTTACTGCCCATAAGTTAGGCAATGTGCTCCGTTCTTTGAATTGAAGGAGGCTGTCCTCCTACGAAGTACGTGGTCGGTGGAGTGGAACTCCCCCGTGTATCTAGCCAGATTGATCTAGGAGTCGTACACTCTTCGGCTTTATTCTCCGGCGACAACTGGAAGAAGCCTGCAAGCAGAGGTTTCCGCATGTTGTGGTTAATACGGCGTTCCTTCGGAGTCTTGACGGGCGGCATCTTTACGAGGCTGTTCTCGGATTTCGTTCGGCTTCAGCTGGAATACTGCGTCCAGGTTTGTCCGTTCTGCCTCGTCCGGGACAAAATGAAGCTAGAGCGGGTTTTACTAGTGGGTTCTAGGTTAGTCGAGGGATTACGGGGACGGACGTACTTCGAGCGTCTACTTACTTTTGGAGTACATTTAATGCCCTACCGAAGGCTTAGAGGAGACCTAATCCTAACCTACCGTATTTTGACTTGGAAGATTGGTTCAGATTTACCTTGGCTATTTAGTCCCGCTAGATTGTCTGTTCTACGCGGTCATTCCTTGAAGCTGGACAAACCGCGGTCTGATCGGATTAGGGCGGAAATCCGGCTGTCACGCCAAATTACCGACCGCTGGAACATGGTTCCGGAAAGGGTTATCAGGGAATCTACGGTAACGGGTTTGAGCGGCAACTTGACGCTCTTGGGTGACAACACGAAATCTTTCCTTTTCTGACTAATTTGCATCTTCGCACTTCGCTTTTCTTTTCTCTACCTTTCTTCACGCCTGGGCATTATTTTCTTATTTAAAGTGCACTTCCTTATTCTGTACCTCCTATTTCTCTTCCTGTCCTTTGCTTACTTCAAGTGACTGCCAAAGCAGGGACTGCTAGGTCGGGAAACGTGGGCATTAATTGTTGGCCAGGGTGCGATACGGGTGTTCAGTTTTAGATCCATCAATAACTGACCACTTCATCATTTCCTGGCTCAACGATCCACTCAAGATGGAACACTCACTAGATTCTCCTATCGTTCCAGTCCCGTCTGAACTGAACTGACCGCGTTCGATTAGAGCTGACGATGTTAGACGACTTAGTGAATAGCAATTTTAAGGTGTTTAGCAAATTTATGTTGTTGGATCAGAATTCCAAAGTATAGAAAATGCGTATGGCTGTGTTGATACCGTGACCAGGTGGACGTCACAGGTCTTTGAAAGTGTTTCATGCAGCTAGGGATAACCCTGCACTATTATATAGGCGGAGAATTGTATACGTTATGAACATACATACAACCTATTTTATGTTCACAGTGTTCGTAAAATGCTTATGAATTCGCAGTAGACACGCACGAACTCGCCACCAAATGCCCCTGAGAAAAGGCGAGCCACAAAGCGGCACAGATATAGTACTCGGTCTGACACACTGCCTCCGGCCTTTCCGCTGTTCTCTAGACCGTCTACACTCACACATATGGTTGCCACCCAGGGCGCGCAAGCGTATGCTTCAAATTTACGACGGAGGAGATTGGTTTGTACTTTCATGCTTTCTT
>CALYDF020004836.1:0-14998 GCA_944474145.2 Dicrocoelium dendriticum | reverse complement strand
AGGTGGATCCGAGTGTGTGAACACTTCCATGCATTACGACGACAAGTGTCATATTATTTCCAACAAAAGAAGTTTGCAACTTTCAGATTACCTGCGTTTCGGAGTAGAACGCAGAATCTCTCATTTGGAGATGCGAGGAACATTTTCGAAGGTCGCTGAATGAGTGTGTTTTGCGTTGCTGTATAATTCAGATCAATAATCGAACATTGTAGTGTAAAACAACTGTACAGCTTATGACAGGAACCTTTTATGTAAAGTGCTTAAGAAACATGCTGTTTGCTTTTGGGCATTATCGATGGCGTGTCGCAGGTATCCGGAAAAGTTGAAGCTATCGAACAACGAGAATTCTTAAGTTGCCCCCTTGGTGGTTATAAGCAAGGATTGTAACAAATAAATTCAACGGTTTTCATGTCTAGCATATCTGTATGATGTAGCGCCTATATTTTCATTGGAAAACTCTCTCGGAAGTCCAATACAAGCCTTCAAGTGTACTTACGCAAATATTAGGCGAGGCATTTTGATGTAAATGTGTTGAGTTCATTGCATTACATCCAAACTCAGAGAGCCTACCAAGTGTCTGCAACATAACTAGGTGACCATTTCGTTATATTTGTACTTATTATTCGGGCTCGCTGCATGAGTGCACAAGAAACCGATCCCAAAATGCCTTGATGACTACGCCTTGCGCCACTGTCCAGCTGCTTGAACCAAGGGGAAAGATATGACGACGAAAAGTGGCAAACTTACATACCAACGCGACGTAGCCTGCTGTAGTGAAAAGGGCTTATCCCAAGTTGAGACTTCTTACAAAGGCAGCTATGTACGACATAGCATTTAGAGGCTGTTAGAGTGAATATTTTGGTCGCACTTGCATAGCCTTAATGGCCTTCTTTTGGCATCCATGGTCTTATGCCATAGGTCATTGTCTGGTGGCTCAAGACGCTATCGTTGAAATCTCAGTGGCTCAATTTAGATGAAACAGAGATGCGCACCTCTGACAATGGCCTACTGGACGGAACGGCCGTCTAGTGTCTTCCCAACTTTGTAGTATGCCAACTGAGTTGGATGCATTTATGTTACCTTTATGTTTCGGTAAAGGCCCTCCTAATCCCAGAGGCCAAATGAGGTTACAAATTTATATCATCTGGAAAAATTATAACTCCTGCCATGAACGAGCATTTCGAAGATGTCGTTGATGTACAAGGAGAAACAAAGTGGTCCTAATACATTGTCTTGAATGATAACTTGTTAGTCGGAAGCGACTGTATGTTTGGTTTTTCTATTTTGGCCGTTTCGGTTCTGTCATTAACGTATTAAAGGAAGAAAACATGTTAGAACCAGAAATGCAGTGCTCTACTAAGGTCATCAAAATGCTGCCATGGGGTACTGCGTTTGATAAGCTTGAATTTCGAATAAGATGGTAATATAATTTTTACTATTGTGCACCGAATTCTGCTGTAGTTTGAAAGATATAGCTTGCACAACTCAAAGTGCGATGTTCGATAAAATTATGTTGCTTGGAATTCATAGCTATCTATACCTCTCCTTAGGTTTATGAAGCGTATAAGTGTCGTTTTTATCCCTGATTTATTATACCCCGTTTCAGACTTATTTGCCTTGGCACATATTCAGCATATCACCAGCCTGACGAAACACTACTGGCTCTCATTGAGAACATACGAGTGATTTTTAAGAAAAAATGATATCCGGTTCACGGCGCTTTTGGAAAGCATTGTGTTATCAGGAAAACCATAGCGTGACGGCTTCATAGCCCCGAATGCTTTCGATTATTTTCTATCATGATTATTCTACTGATTTGGATGCGTCAACCATAAACAATTTCGACTATGTAGTTTGCCACACATTTGTAATAGAGTTGCACAAATATTTAAAATATTAGGCTAGAATATTACCAATGACGATGGAAACCTCGTTAATATTGCGGTTGACAGTGCAATAAGCGTGATGCTAAAATTTCAAATTCTTCCTCGTTCACTGCTTTATAGTTCCATTGGTTTATTTGATTAGGAAAACGCGTTTTTCTTCCCAACGCTCTCACTCAATTTGCCTGAATTCCAACTTGCATAGTACAGCGAAATCATTGGATATTGTGTAAATTCTGTAGGTTTACTGATTTTCGTCCAGCGAGTATGCGGACACAAAATTTTATAATAGATTTGGGTTATTTCCTTGGCAAAACTGGAGCAAAAGTTGTTAAAAATTGGTTGAGATTATGCTAAATGATTTTAACAGAAAGCTTCTTGGTCTGTGAAAGAAGCCATCTCCCGGAATAAACATTATTCATAGCGCTATTATGCTCCGCTTTTGATCATAGCCTTTGGTTAGTGGAAAGGCGTTTTCTTTACTTACTTGCATAATGTAGCTATAAAATACCACCCTATGAGCCATCCCCAAATTTTCTTCCAGGATTCTGAGTAGGCCCAATTTTTAGACAACATAAAATGTAGCAATTTTTTGTTAGTGGTAAAACATCTTGCGATTAACTTAGGGAAAACATTCAGGAAAAAAGCAAATAGTTTTGGTAGGAACGTGTATGAATGCCAGCATATTGCTAACATCTTAAAGTCATTAGCCGCTAGTTTTGCACTTAGCTGAATGGTGTGAGATAAAGTCGAATGGGTTTGGTAGAAATCAAACTTGCTTTATTCCAATTTGAAAAAGACTGCAAATCTACCATATCAGGAAGCTGCATTTACAGATATTGGTTATTCTCCGGACTGCGTTTGCAAGATTTTCAAACATCGGTTCCACCAAAAATGTAGCAGGAATAGTTTTCTTTATGAATGCAATACACTTCCTTTAGGGTATTACATAAAATAATAATAAATTTTTATGTACTCGGATAAGTTCGATTCGTACACCTGCAGTAAACCAAGTATCGGTAACCAGGACTATTTTCTGCCGCAGTTATTTGAAAAGAACTAAGCAGTATATTTCGATTTCTATGGCATTTGATGCAATAAACTTTTTAAAGCCCGTGCTTGTTAGTTAGGTCTATGAGCTGAAGGTATATGGACAATTCAAAGAGATTTGCAATAAAGGAGGTGCCCATATTTACGGAAGTTAGCAACTGCAATCTACTGTTTCCGCAGACATGTGAGCTAGTATCGACAGTTTTTACAGAAGGCGCATTATGCACCGTTTTATTCGAAATCATCCCTTATGGTTGGCACAAATGCTGCCGGGTTTATTGAAGACGCAATGAGTGCGGTGAAGTATTATTGTTAAGATCATAAATTTTTAGTTATCCTGAGAACAATTGGTCATAGGTTACGGCAAGAACGATGTGCGCTACGTATCTTGGAACATATTTGGAACCGATCGGGAAGTCATCATTTCAGAAACGTTGGTAAATACATTAACCGGTCTACCAAGTTTTCTGAAATGTGCGATACATGTTTTTAGGGTACGATATTTCGGGATAGCGTTGGTAGAGTAAAACGTTTGAACTATTGCTGCAAAAACTATTCAGATTGCAGAGGCTTTCTATGGATCTTTAGTATTCGGTAGGCTCGTAGTCATGTAGAATATTGTTGTGGGACAATATTTTATACAGAGGGGCAAATTTAATTCAAATAAATTATGTTGTAGGAGCACTGAATGTACTGCCCTTTGTTTGAAGCTCAAAAGCTTTGGGCTGCACTTGTGCTACTGAGTAACAAACGTCTGGTTATCTCACAGTATCCAAGGAGTTATCTTCTTCTTTGCATTCCAGCTCGTTACTCACTGTGCCGCTGGAATAGTTCATATAAACATCAGCTACTTGGAATAAGCATGCGTCAAGCCAGTACACAAGAAGCCTGAATGCTTAATTCGTTTGACATTAGTTATTTCATACGCCCAAAAGAAAAAGAGAATTTACCTCTGTTAACAAGTGACGTTTGATATTGAGTTTACATTCTTTTAAGTTTGAGTTTTGAATTGTTAAAAGTTTTCCTAGCTGCACTTTACACGTTGCAACAACAAGTAATAGTTGCGTAATCAAAGATTTAGCTTTAGAAAGAATGTTTGCAAATAGTCGAAAGCTTGAGTTCTAATATTTATAAATACAGCTCCTCTTGGATAGACTCAAAGTTGATAATTTCATCGGTACTTGGGGCAATCAGCTTATTTTAGCGTTCTCAGTACAAATAACTAAGTGAATTCGGTAATTTTGGGGATTTAGCAGATGTAGAATATCTGTTTAAAAATAAGTTAAGAAGTGTAGGTCTGTCCGAACGTAAAAACGGCTTGTTTAAATACGACGGATACAGTACGATACCGGGTAAGGTATATAGTTATGCAACCGCTGCTTAGTACCTATCTTACAATACAAGTCTCAAACACGGAAACTTACTTTTTTGAACTTTCCATTGTCTGGATCGTTTGTGGTTCACACCCCTGCAAATTTAGTTTAAAATACTTCGTTTTCTGTGAGACTGATTCTCATTTACAACTTAATAATTGATTTATTAGTATATCATTAATTCATTAATGATTGGTTTAATAATTGATTTATCGTTACGGTACTGGTACGGGCTGTTATATGTCACCTTTATTCCGTTTATATTTTGCTAGTTTGGTAGACATTTTAAACTTGGAAGGGAGTAATATATTGTGGAACCATCAGTAAAGTTTTACTTTTGACGCACGTGCTGTGCCTGTAACAGAATTAGCAGTGTTTAACTGCTCGTCAAATTTCTTTATTTATATACATTTTATCGATGGAAATTGTTAATTTTTAACTGTTAGCATGCTAGATAAAATGGGCGCTCGTTTTTAATGAAATAAATATATGTATACTGCTCGACAATACGAGGCACGCCTGTATGGGCATCATCAAGTTGATACAAACACTAATGGCCGATAAGCGTAAATAACGGTACACGTGAATTAATGTCATTTGGATTTTTGTGATAGGTATATATGACTGGAGTTATGTATGAATGCTTGTGGCTGTGTTGCTTAAATTTATAAATCTGACGCCATATTTGTGATAGCTTCGGTAGGGCAGTCAGTGTGAGAAGTGGTTTAACGAAACCTTCGTACTGGTTAGTTGAAGCCTGTGGATTGGTAACGATCATCCGGATACATTGTGGTTATCCCGTAGTTTTCTGCAGTCGCAAGGAATTCATTCCAAATTTATTTGCAGTATGGTTTCTTATTTTAAATAGGCTACTGACCATTTGTCGGCAGTTTTGCGAATCGACAAGTTTTGATCACGGAATTTTATCATGCAGCTTCAAGGCGACAATATCCATGTAGCCATTAGCGCATCTGTTTTCATTTGCTTAACCTGAAGAGTTCCAAGTTTCTGAATACAGTTTCCGTAGTTTTATTTAAAACCACTCAGATCGCTTTTGGTGTCTTTCCATCTGTAACTTGTAGCAAAAAATGTACTAGTCAGTACACATTTGCAGCTCTTTGGGAAATCAGATTTGACAAGCATAGACGATTATGATTATTTTACATATTTACTCTCCGGATATGTCATAACTGTTTAGTCAACTAATCATTTGTTTGACTAGTTGTTTATGCAATACTGCTTAAAAGACAAAAACTAGTAGACGCATGCGATTCCCTTGTAATTTTCATGACCACAATTAAAGTCATGTATCTGTATATGTCTGATAGTAAGTGAGACCAAGCAGGTTTGATGTACAGAGTGTATGACAGTTGTCCAGTGCAGAGCTGAACGCACTGGCATTATCAAATCTGGCTTATTGTAGTAGCCGCACCACAATGAATGAATTGGCGCCTATACGGAGTGCACAATTAGTTGGTCGCCAATTTGACCAGTGAATGTAAATGTAGCAATCTAACGGTGTAGAAACTGTATTGCGGATGGTATGCGATTTTATCAATGTTGCACTATAAACCTTAAAGAGCAAGCCAACGAGTAATTTATATCTAGGTTGTCACTTGCGGTATATCATTGACCTCTTACAGTTGGCTATGTCTGTCTAGAAACTTGGCTAGTAATTATCAGCATTAGGTCGATTTTGCATTATTCTGGCTCATCCACCAGAAAGCCAGTTGAACATTTTGCTTCCGCAGGAAGAACTAAAGGCTTTACAAACATTCGCTTTCGTAACACAAATATGAATCTGTTGAACGTAATTACGAGTTTGACCACATTACCTAACTGTGGGCAGATCTTCTTCCATTTTCGTCCTCACTGCGGCCAACAAAACTATAAAATATAAAAGCTCACTCTTCTGTTCCCAGTTATATAAGACAAATGATTATGTGTACTGTTCTGCTGTTTTATAAATTTAATCAGAATTTCATCCGAAGTACAAAAGGTCACCAGTCTATTTCTGTAGCAGTGAGTCTGTCCATCGAGAGTAGATGATAAATTCCGCTTTGTAAGCAAGTAGTCCAAGTAGTCCTAAAACATAATAGCTAGTTATTTCTTGCACCTTCTCAAAGTTGCTTACTTGAACTGGTAAGGTTGGAATCTTCATCATTGCGCTTCCAGTGCCTGCCCCAATAGTTAGTCTCAATATGTTGCAAAATCTCCAGCCGAAAGACCAGTGTAATCCTTTCTCAATCCACGTTTGATGCTGTATTTTTACCGCGAAATACCATTTTTCTCAGGTAATGATTTGTAAACATATAACCCATTTTTCTATACGCAACGGAACAGTACTTTTAATATAACTGGTAGTTTGTGAGGAGCAACCAGGCTGAAATACTTCTAAGCTCTAATCATCGGGAATGGTATCAAAAGCAATCTGGCCAATTTGTTTTTTTTCTATCTTCGGAACAGCCTAACACAGCATATACCGCTACTGAACTTTACGGCTTTGGAGAAGAAGTACATCTCCTGCTTTCAAGCAAGAACGCTACTAAATCTATGGCCCTATCCAAACAATCGTCACATTTTTGTACTTCTCATCAGAAGGTGATTTCACCATCAACTCCTTTAATGTAAGGCGCAGAATACTAGTGTTACTTTGTTTAAACTGTTTTGTTTACCTTTGGTTAAACGTTCAGAAAGACACCATACAAAAGTGCATACTCCCAAGAGTTCAGGTGCACATGCCTCTAATTCCTATTTTTAACTAGCCAGGTTTACATTTTTCCCATCGCTGCCGAAAGATAGTCCCGACGTCGCAAACCTCTGCTTATGTGGAGCTACTTACGTGTATCAGGCTCTTGCAATGGCATGGTTACCAACTCAATGTCATGAATTCTCCTATCACTGCACTACCATGCATCTGGTTCCTTAGTACTGAAATTGATGCACAATGTGGAAGTAGGGGATCATCAGTGCAGAATTAGTGATGATAACATTAATTTCGTTTATCTCTAAACTCATGGAATCTAGTTTCCCTGAAACGCTCATGGGGTACCTGGGTAGTAAGAAACTTCTCGCTCCTGAGCAGCGCAAGTTTTGCTAAAATTAGTTTATGCTAGCTGGAGTCTGTCGATGCTGATGTAGAATTAAACGCCGTCTATTGGATTTCGACCTGTAAAGCATCGAACTCTACTTTAGAAGCTTAGAATTTAGAATCAGCAATTCTGCTATTGGTAAATGGGTTAATATTTTTCTTTAACGTAATCTAAAGGTGAAGTTTTGCAGCATCCTATTAGGCCCGATTGAAGTGCAGTGCTGGCGTACTTCAATGTTTGGTGAATGGATTGCGTATGTTTCTGGTTATCAATAATGACCTGGCGAGAATGTTCTCTGCAAACTATCTATTATTCTCCTATGATCTAATGAAATGACTTGCTGCAAATACATTGGAGGATCAAACAGCCATGTCAAATGATCTGTACATTTCATACACAGGGTCCGCAAGGAACATGTTCCAGTTCCATGCAGCCAATGTTAAAGTTATGGACGTAGGCCATAAAAAAACTGATGAAACCTTGCTACTGCTACAAACTCTACACTTCGTTTCCCCTTTAATCTGATCTCTGGGTGCATTCGCCAAGCCACCTTAACGGTAAGAAACAAAAGGAAAAGTAAAACTAAATCAGCACATCTGTCGCCTGCGTTAGGCGTGCAAGATGTTCGAAATTTCCTTCCTTCCGCTACGGCTTCCATGGTATGTGGATTGACATGCGGAATTTGCTTTCTTCACATGGCAACCGTGGCAGAAGCCTAAGCGTGCAGCGTTCGTGACTGCACAACGCAGGTGACAAAGAACCTCGAATGATTGTTTTAACTTTCCCTATGCTTGTAATGAATATTTAAACGTTTACGATGATCGTTGTCGGCGTCTACAGGAGGATCTCGTAGGGGTGTGTCAAATTCTAACTGACTCCCAACACACCTTAACCATATTTTGAAGCTCAGCCAAAACGTATATTTCTGGAGCCGTCAGTTTATACAGGCCAAGCGATGAAGCCGATTGGTATGTCGACGAAACGTTTTCTCCATACCAATCCCACAGCACTGGAATTTAACGCCTGATAAATGCACTTACCTTAATATTTAAGGAGGAACCTAACGACACACTAACATTTGTTCACGTGATGAAATTCTTGACCACCGAAGAATGACACTGGTGTAGAACAAAAGTAAGGCACTGGATTTTCTTTAAATTGCTGACAGTAATACTCACTTCTGAGCTACGGCACACCTCCTAGATGTTCATATAATGGGCTTTTCTTTTGTTGACATGGTAGTTTTATGTCTTAGTTTTCACCTTATCAGGTTATACACCGTTTGCCATTACTCCGTAGCAGCTTTTCCTTAGATGGCCTAAGGCTGTGCATTACATCAGACAAGGTACAATGACGCCAATTCTTTCACTGGTTTCAACGAACTGCTTTAGACAAGGTACTATGTTTGAAGTCATTGTTAAGTATGCCAACTTTAGTGTTGCTACTGTGTGGCGCTAATTACGGTCAGCAAGAAACGTGCAATTTTACCAATTAACATTCATATTTATTACCAACGAATGGTCTACGTCCATGCAGATTGAAAATAGCAAGTGGAGTTTCATAGAAGTCGTAATATTTTTGGGCGCGGTACGTGAACACGGAAAAACAGTATTTCTCAATAAAAATCGATATTGTCTACTTATAGTATCGATACAAGGCGCAGTGGTTCATAAGAAGGGAGACCTTTTGGGAAATGTAGAATAACATACAAATCGGTTCCGGTGACGGAACAGAGTAATGCGACTTTCTACCACACCGACAGGAGCGTAAACACAACGCAGCTTGAGGGACCAACGAGTAAGACGGAAAATATTGATCACACGGCTCAAAATACTTAGGGCATCAATGCATCAGAACACTGAGCAGTACATGTTAAAGAATTGACTAATGGGTGCTTCTGGGTTAAGGTCGAGTAGCAAGACTGGATTCAAAAACATAACAATGCGATTAAGCTTATGTGAACAGTAGGCACCGGCGGGATAGCAGTAGGAAATGCATAACTATAGTGCATTTTTCGATAACGAGAGATACAGGTAAGTGCAACAGTCTGTGAGTAAGCAATAGTATCATGACATCATCATTTACCGTCAATTATGCCGTTGCAAGGTGGTCCGTAAAGCATTGGTTCTACGCGCATTTTTGAAAATGGTTATGAAATCAACAAATATATTTTTATCTTGTTATCGCCAAGGTTGTTTTCGATACTAGCATAACAGTTCCTGAAACATACTGTATCCTCCTATATTTTCTGTTTCTTCATTACATATTCCGTAAACTATTTCAGCAGGACTAAGACTGCCTTACAACAGAAAAAGTGCTTTTCCAGTTGCAACTGGTTTGTCTGTTACAGAACATGTGGACTGTTGTACTATGTAAAAAAGGTGGAAGGATGAAGGCTAGTTCATTCACGCATTTCGTATTGTTCCAGTAATTACCTTTAATAATGAGAAGCATGCGTACATAGGGCTAATAGGGGGTGTAACTGGACAAGAATAAGGTTCAGGTTAAAAGAGCTCATTTCAGCCTTATGCCTCATAATTGACTATGACTACCTACAATTAACGTTCGAACTAGAAAGGAAAATGTATCTGCTGTAGCTCTACATAATAGTTGTCGCACAGATGCAGGATTAATTAAAAAATAATGTTACAGCAAATCAACTGACATTCGCAATTCGACAGCTTCACACCACCGCGGCACACGAAACATTTGTGAAGACCCCAGTGAATTGTGCCAAAGCAATTTGTACGCCGGACTGTTTTGCCCCTCAGCTAGTGGAAATTACTGTAACAAGTAACGCAAATAGATACCCTAAATTTATCAAGAAACACAGCCAATTAAGTAGACTGAAGTACTTAACGCACAAAGTGGTAGCAAGCGGTTTTATGTCGTTAAATTTAAATACGATTTTACCACGCCGAAGACAACTAAACGTATAAGCTCGGCTGCGCAAGCAAACTACGCTGCACAAGCTGCCATCCTCAGAAGGAGTAGAAATTTAACCACACATCAAACGAGGAAAATCAAGCCCCCTGAAGCCTACTAATACCATGTATAACAATACGTATGTACTTGCGGAGCCAGCTACATAGATGAGACCGAGAGGACTCTGGCTTTCCAATAAAGGAAATGTGCCGAGATGGGTAATGCATTAAATTTCCAGAACCCCCTACCCTCCCTCATAAGTCGCTGACATTCTCGATAGGTAAACATCACTTACTATCGGGTTTCCGGATAGGGAAGTGCACCTCGTCCAAATTCAATTAGATAAAAAAATAAATTTGTTTAGTTCTCGACTTTGCGAGGCACGGCTTTGTAGGTTGGTCCAATCGGGTTATGCAATGGTTTAACAAAGTTGTTGGGGATGCAAATAAATAGAAAAAGGAACGCGTGGAAAGTGTGTCAGCTAACACTGTCATTCAGAACCTCTGAAGTACATTAGTACAATAAGTCTTGTTCCCTGTTGCTCTATTACTCGGGGACCAAGGGTCACGCCTTGGGGTAAGACGAGAGCGCACGAACCTGCCTGCTGTCTATGAGTAGACTTTGGTCTTTTTCAAAATGCCTCTCACCCGATTCCACGAATCGCGATGCTCATTGTCTCACAAAACTGATTGACAAACCGTGAGATGACAGCACACACATGTGAGTTCTCACGCATACTGTCCACACAAGCTAGTTAATCCTGTAGTAACTTTTCTGACATATATAAATATATAAATATAACGACTAATAGAGAATAAAGCAAAACTAGTCATAAATAAATAAATGGTGATGTTTCCGAACAAACAGGCTACGGCACACAAGTGCAAGAGAATAGAAAGCAAGAAGAATAAAAGTATGTTTTGCTCCACCAGTCAGTTTCGTCCTGGTTTGCACTCATCAGATAAAAGTAGCCCATTTAGGAGTGGAACTTGGCGCATAGTGACGACGACGATCCCAGTAATCGTATTGGCAGAGTCTGACTTACAGGTTAACCGGGGCCACAATTAGGATTGCCTGTCGCAATGAACGACATGTGGCGGATGCTCCAAAAACCAAGCAATCAACTAACTGCTGTGTAAGGCACTGATAGCGGGGGTCAGTGGCCTAGTGATAATACCGGTAGCTGCCAGCTCACCCTATTCGACTATAAATGATTAACCAAAAAATAATTAATACGACAGGGAGGGGCACACATTCATACAAATGATCATAATGGTTAATATTGCAAAAGCCATTTTTCTGAACCGCCGTAGGGTAACACTGGTTTACACTTAAACTATATATTTCAAACAGGTTAAAATGTATTCCACAGTATTTGCTTTGCTTAATCTTGTTATTCTGTTACATATACCTTTCAATTTTGAGTGCTTGTTTGCCTCAAAATTTAGTGATGATCATTTCTTATCCCTAATACGGCTGCCCATTATGTGAATGCTGACAAAGTGCACATCTGCCTAGCAATCTCACCTCCATTACGGGCTACAGGATGCTGTACATAGTTGATGGGGGGCAGGACGGGATGTACGGTCCTTGTGACAGTGCCAGGCTCAACATTAGTTCCATCCATCCAGTGTGGAGCGGACCAGGGACAAGTCTCCGCCTAGCGTACATCTGTTAGCAACGATTCCCTTTCTAGACAGGCAAAAATAATGCTGCTATGCGTTTTGAAGGAGTGTAGGCCATGTCCCGTTGATGAAATATTTATCCCGTCCACATGCCTCACGGTTTTGTTCCTTTGGGTTTAACTTGATATGGGGTGTGTGGTCGGAGCTGTAAATTTGACCACACAGGATCTAAAAATAATAAACAATGAACGAAGTTTTATAATTAATCTTACGGCGGATATGGTCGTCCTAAACAAATCTAGTAAAGTACCTTATGGGAGAAGAGGAAGCTCAGCACCTGGTTGCTGAGAGTGCATTTGAAGCGGCGATCATTTTGACTAAATCCTCTCGCCCGCTGATTGGGAGGATGACAGCTAAATTAAAAAAATTAAACAAATGGAATACTACATCTCATAACGCGCTCTTGCATTATCATGTCTCTTGTTTTTAACCATTAACCCAATCCCATATTAAATATTAATAGGCGGCTTAGTAAATTATATTAAGCACCTTTGGGACAATATCCACTTCCGTACTACTGACACACATGAATACTGAATAATGAATACTGAGAATAGAGAGCAAGAAGAATAAAATTATGTTTTGCTCCATCAGTTAGATTTGGCACATGCGAGCAATCACGTCGCTGATTCCTGTTTGGTGGCAGCATATTACAGATGCACTACCTATTCTCCGGATGCGATGCGCTTCCTATTCCTGTAGTCTACAAAGTGGGCGTCCAGCAACATATTAACTTCCGACACCAATGCCGCTTCAACTAATATCGCATTTAACTTGTTCTAATAGTTTGCCACCCAAAGCTGGCAACATGGAGCACAACCGATATGACACAAATCCGGTACCAATAGTTGGTACCGATGTCCGCGTGTGTTACTTAGTGTGCGAACGTGCAGCAGCGGCCTCAAAATAGTAAAGCGGAACAGGAGCGGTATCCGCTTCGTCATAATGAGATAACCTCGAAGCCGATGATGTGACAGAGTCTAAAGCCCTGGTCTTCCTAATCGTGCCTCCTACGACATACTCCGTAAACTGAGGACGAGTCGGTTAGCTACATGCTGGACACGTTCTAGTCTCTGCACCTCACCTATTGTCATCGGAGAGTAGGCCGGTGAGCTGTACTCACGCACCAGTCTTTTCATGGAAAAGAACAGACGAGTGGCGTCATTTCAGACCACGTGGAGAAGCTGTGTCTAAGTGCCCAATGAAGGCGTAGTGCATTTGCATACATTCTGTTCGTGTTGTCGACAGATTTCAGACCAAAGCATGAGAGTACGCTTAGTTCCTTTTCGGAACCGGTGGTTTGCAACAGCTTGCCGGCCATGGTGTACGCACCCCCATTACCACCTCTCATCAGGCTCATAAACGAGGACTTGCTTGGGCTGACCGGTGAGTAAACTTCTGCAGACAACCCGGACAAACGGTCGAGGTTCTTCGGAATGACGTCAAAGTCGTCGGGAGAATTAATAATCCTCAAACACTTTGGTCGTCTGCAAGCAATATACAAATCGTCCGAAAAAGCTGCAGTATATTTTCTAGGTGCATCTGGACTAAATTGGCCCCAGCATTGCGCCTTTGGGAACACCGCTTTCCATGTTATACCAGTCTGTTAGGTGGTCATACACCTGTCCTCGCCATCTTCCCCCAAAGAAAAAATCACTGATCTATTAGTGCAGTGCGTCAAGGACACCACCCACCCTCAGCTTGTGGAGGAGACCTCATGGTTTAATTTATCTAAATATTTTACTTAAATCAATGTAGGTAACAAGCACTGAGTTCCCCTGTTTCAGAGCATGCAACCTTTACTGCAGCGTCAAGAATAGTTTGGTGATGCACGAGCAGCCCTCCGTAAACCATGCTGTGCGGATGTTAGGAAATCTTCCGGCTTCAGCAGCTGGAAAAGACTCTTTTTTTACAATTTTTTGAGCACCTTCGCCGAAACAATGATGCGACAAATCGGTCGGTATTCATCCACGTGGCGCGGATAACTGTCATTTGGAATCGGCTTTATAACCGAGCACTTCCAGTCGCTCAGAAATGCACTCTAGGACAGCAATCTATTGAACAGATCCGCCTCGGCAAACGCGATGATGGCCGATAAGCCCTTTAAACTTATCGGCTGAAGTCCTTTGGGTCTGGCAGGTTTCGTGCTATCAATTCTGGCGAGCAGACGTTCCCATTGGTGGAACGATCATTGTACAATGAGATTCGTTATCATTTCGTGTATTACCTTAATTCAACTTGGAAGGCTTAAGCTAAATTTCGTTGCATACCTAATTAGTAAAAATAGTTGGTAGTTAATTTTGTCGTCAGTTGTTGGGACCGGTTCCTCGAGCACGCTCGTTAATTTCTGAACGTCAAAACTTTTGGCCACATTTCGCAAGGAAATAAACGTTTTAGTTCAGTTTTAAGTATAGACAGGCGCTCGAAGTTCCTTATATGCAACGATAGTTTGTTCCACAAATGGGCGTATTTTATAAAGAAAACGTTTAGGCTTTTAATTTTCTCGTTCCTCTGTAAGGATTGCGGACATTTCCCATTACGTGTGTGATAGTTTGAGTCATTATATACTTCAACAATCGTACTGACTGAGAAAACTCGCAAGAATATTAACTTTAGAGAAGAAAATTGTGATACATTTGCAGACTTCGAAGAAAGAGTGGATCCAGCTGAAGGTGAGAACATGGCTCCTCATGGATGAGCGTCCCATGGGCATCTTGGGAAATGAGCGCTGGACAATTTCCAGAGCATTTCTCTCAGTTTTACGTACGTAGCTATGTATGATACTGCAATACTCGAGAGTAGGTCGCACAATGTGTTTAGCGGTTGCAACTCGTGTTTGGAGTAGGGAAAGTGACCTGGTGATATAAGTTGTTGTTTGCTTCGCTTTTGGTACTTGATGTAGGACGTGTTCGAAGCAGTTAAATCTGAGCAACTGCCGAATTCCTAGGTCTCGAACGGAATGCGCTGCTGCGATCAGGGTGTAACTGAAA
>CALYDF020004835.1:0-14986 GCA_944474145.2 Dicrocoelium dendriticum | reverse complement strand
GTGATTTCCATAGAGTGTTTCCCAACTGGTGCTCGTCTCTGTGTTTACTCCTCGTGCACATGGAACTGGAATCCTGAGGTCATCTTCAACTTTGGGGAAGTCGGCAAGGCTCGCTGTTGGTGTATCAGCTTGCACCACACTACTTATATCCGGTTCAGTAGTATCTACCTTCAATCCACCACATACTGAATTATATCTAGACCAATATCTCGGAATAAGCTTGGAACTGACGGGGATTTCATGATTTCGGAAGGTGTTGTATACAGATCTCCAAAAACCTGATATCGATGTAGACCACATTGACAGACTTCCCTTGGTTCACGGCTTGCAACCATCTATACCTCGTCACGAGCACATACGATCTGGCATAAAACCGTACTGCGTGGGCGTCAGATCTATTTTCCGCAAGAGCTGTAGCAAAATCTTCACAGCAATTTTGGCCAAAATGAGTAAATATTGTCATGTATACTTTGCTGAAATTCCCGCCTTTCCTTCGTGCATTTCCAATCAATCGCCAACGAACCTACGGACAGCAACTTGTAGCATAGCACAGTCATAGCAGGCAATATGATGTCGGGCAAACACATAAAATCAAGGGTGGAACACATCAGGCCCAGCAAGGTTGTCGAGTAGTCGACGCACTTTTTGGACACCACGATCCGGAAGGTTGAGTTCGGTAAGGGCACGTCGAATTTCGCACATACTTCTAGTCAATTGCAAACACGGATGCAAAATGTTGCGCAGTTGCGGACACACGTCCAATGGTGGTGGCTATAACCTATCTGTCTACCTCCTCTATCACTGGTAGGTCATATGTTGACTTCAAAGACCGCTTCAGGTAAGCAAATATCTTTGTAGCGGCTACAAGCTGCTCTTAGAATTACCGACGCTTGATCCTTTTCGAAGTGTTACGAAAATTTCTCTGCTTTTGATACACCTCATAGTCGTCGACCGAGTCAGAGATAAAGACTTTTCACACAAGGTAACCCTACGCCGAGCCAGTGTTGTAACGCTGCCCTATCTCTGCCCTATCTTGGGTGCAACCAAGCTATGCGAAGAAAAAGCAGTCTATGAGACATACTAACTAGACCGGTTTGTATTCGGGATGAAGCATGGTTAAAATTCTGGGTCATACGCTCAACTCCGGTATGCGGTACTCAACAGATTCACACCAGTCTTTAACATTTCACAGGCAGGTTAGTGCAGAGCTTAATCAAGATAGGCCGTAGAAATTTCAGGTTCGTCCGTCCACACGTCAGCCGTGGATTTGCGCCCACCGCCGCGTAGCTGTCCCATTGGATGGAAGTCGGATGTAAGTATAGAGCCAAGCGAGGTATGAATAAAGAATAAATAAACTTTCTTACTCAAATGTTTCGAGGCGCACCTAACCAGAGGGGAACATAAGTGTACAAGCAATAACGCTTCGCAAGGTTCAGGAAAGATGGCATGTAGGAGCATGAAAATGTAAACGGTACTTGTGAGAAAAAACATAGTGTTGTGTTGACAATGGGGATTAAATAAGACTAACGAGGGTATGAAAACATGTGAGTGTATGCATCAGAAATTTACGAAATAAAACGCAGGGTAGCGATTGGACCAAGTTTCAACGTGACACATTTTCGAAACCGCGTGCAGTGCTTTCAAGTTAGAGAGGCTAAGAACGCTGTTTTGGCGTCGTTGACTCTCATTGGCCATGGGACGTTAGCCATTGGGACACCGGTTGGATGCCCCGGGCATGAGCGACAGACAGTCCAATGCAAATGGTCGAACAACACCTTCTGTGCTGTCTTAATGCCCATCTGAAGTAAACCACGATGGCTGGTCTCCAAACTGAAACCGTCCGATGGACAATTTGGGATACATTAGGAGGAGCTCTTAGCTACCACATGCTCGGACGATTACGCCGTAACCAGTGCGGACAAACATACTAACAAGCACATGAAGCGGTCTATACTG
Organism: Dicrocoelium dendriticum; assembly: GCA_944474145.2. Lineage (NCBI taxonomy): Eukaryota > Metazoa > Platyhelminthes > Trematoda > Plagiorchiida > Dicrocoeliidae > Dicrocoelium > Dicrocoelium dendriticum. Next base: position 13,030 of record CALYDF020004835.1, on the reverse strand, counting down.
AGTGATCGCTGGCGGCTACCTGATGATGGCTTTTTCAGCGCCCTAACCACGGTGGCGTACACAAGCAATCTTCCAACTAGTATCCCGCAGTCCCTGAGGTCTGAGGGAGTCAGGCAGGCATGCATTTGCGGTTGGTCAGGCATTTGCCGTGGTTTGGACACTGCACACCCAAACCTAAATCAGCAATGGCTGCTAAGCGGTTAAACAATTTTGTGCGATTATCATTGCGACGACCATGGGGGACATTGTTCCTATTGAATTTTGGTAGACCAACCTTAAGGCGAACAACGAAATTTCTAGGTTTGCTTACTTCTATCACAGTTGATGAAAACACAAACTAAGCGGATTCCAAGTGTGGCGTTGACACGACGTTAGTGAGTGCGTGTTTGTCTCCACACCCATGGGCGACATTGTTAATCAGTTATCGCTTTAGTGTCTCCATATATGACGTTATTTTAAGGTCCTAGGAACCCATGTATTTATAGGATAATTAGGCTTTACTTCCATATGGTCGCCCATACGTGTTGATACGCTTTGACAAGTGGCTCTCTAAATGGCACCAGTAGAAGCACAGTCAAAGCAGATGAAACCTCCCTATTACATTCATGGACTGGAATGCTATCCTCATGAAATTGGTATTCCTTAACAAAGAAACACCTAAAGGGACACCTTTATGTTCTCCCAAAAATACATAAACCTGACACACCATTGAGACCCATACTAGATATGAGGAATTCACCGTATCACAACATTGCGCAATAGCTGACAAAAATGCTGAATCTCATCAGGCAAATGATTGCTCCTCACAGACTGGCAGATCCATCCCAGTTCGTCAACGAAATTCGAAATATGAATGTATAAGAGTATCGGATGTTTTTCTTAGACGTTGTTTCATTGTTTACCAACGTGCCTCTTATAGAAACAGTTAACTATCTGTGCTCGTACATTGACCAGCATGGTATAAACATCGGTGTACGAAGCAACCAACTGAAACAACTGATACTCAGATGTACGTGCCACGTTCAATTTCAATTCAATAGCGCATTTTATAGACAGGTTGATGGCATTGCAGTGGGATCTCCGCTTGGTTCATGGTAAGCGGATATTAATATGGGAATGCTAGAAAGCGGTTCATTAAAACAGATCATCTCGGGTCTGAAATTCTATCGGCGCGATGTGGATGATATATTTTGTATAAGTGATTGGACCACCAAACCCCAGGTGATAATCGACTGTTTCAACAATGCGCACCCCAATGCTGCATTTACAGCTGAAGAAGAAAACAACAACCAAATGAATTTTTTGGACACAAGTCTTATCCGAAGAACCGATGGGTCAATCCAAAGAAATGTATACAGGAAACCATATTGGACGGGACAATACATGAACTTTCATAGTTTCGCCCCACTCAGCCAAAAAAGAACGCTGGTACGAACGCTAACCGATCGGGCATATACAATCTGCAGCGAAGATACCATAAAAGCCGAACTCGCACGAATCAAAGAGGCGCTTCTCGAAAATGGATATCCGGAGCGATTTATCGAGACCCATATGAAGCGATGCATACCAAAGTATCAAAACAAACCGTTGAAAAGAAACAGCTTTACTTGACACTTCCATTCAAAGGAAACAGTGCGGCTGAGACATGCACACGTCGACTACAGCAAAGCTGCCTAAAGACCTTTAATGCCGCTCAGCTGAATGTGATTTTCACGAGCAGACCTTAACTAGTTCCGAGATTCAAAGACCGAGTGCCTAATCATCTCCAATCGATGTAATCTACCGGTTCACCTACCCGTGCGGGGCCAGGTACGTTGGACGGACGACCAGGCATTTAGGTAAGATAATTAAGAAACACCTCCCAGGTTGGCTCCACAATCGCGAAAATATTACAAGCTGCAGTGTGATTACAAATCATCTAATCAACACAGGCCACCAGATAGACAAACGAACATCCTTCCTGATTCTCTACAAAATACCACCAAGGCATAACTATCGTGTAAGAGCAAACCTACTTGCCACCACTGAAGCAATATGCATATGCCTAACAAATCCGGACTTGTGTGTCCAGAAGAAGCTGATACAAACGTTACAACTTCCCTGGCTGACCACCAGCCGCGAAGAAACTAATGGTACTCCGCGAATTCACCTGACTTCAGTCATGTGATCAGATGACTGCCATCATGATCACAAGTTAAATTTTCGAATCAATTGTTTCTTTCAACTGAGCAAATAATCCCTGAGATGACATCAGAATCAAAAGACAGTTAGGCGAACACGCTTGTTTTCGGTGGTTCACATCAGACCAACACACCACAGATGATAGGAATAAATCAAACACAGTGTACTTAAATACGATGCTTCAATGAAGTGAATTGACCGGTTAATGCGATCAAGTGACCACACTTGCTTGGGCATCATTAGTGGAATGGTCAAGCGTGGTGTCTTAACATGGGGAAGCTTGAGGTAATGGAAGCTCTAGAGCCTGTACAAACTTCTTTTGGACACATAATTCAAGATTATGGAGCCTAATAGCGATTGCTTCCGCTGTCGCCAATAGGCGACAGCATAGGGCTCGCGTGTAGCGTCCAGGCATCTTGTAGATAGGCCGGAAGGCCTCTCGCACATTCATTTGGTGATGTGTATCGGCCAAATGCCCCAGCACCGCGCTGACTACTGTCTTTCTGACATCAGTGTAGAGCGACGCCAGGCAATGTTCTCGTACTCTCTCAGACAGTCTCCTGGTCGTCTTTCCAATATAACTTATTCGACACGAGCAAGAAAAATAGTACACACAGAAGGAAATATTCGACCTCTGCAATCTGTCCTTGAGATGCTGACTCACGACTGGCGTAGAAGTGAAGCTGACGCGGAGGTCAGCTGCAAAGTAGGTTCTCGCTGTTGCATTGCCGAGCCTTCGAGTAGTTCGTTCTGCTATCACATCACCTTTGAAAGGCAGTGATAAGTAGATTAAGCGCTTTTCAGCGGTGATTGGTTGGACTTTAGGTGCTCGTGGCTCCATGTTTCTTTGTTACACTGACGATTGCAACAGGCGTTACCCTAATGCATATTACAATATGAGCCTGAAGAAGAATTAATTGAAGACAATTGTTCTCTTAAAGCTTCGTGTTTTGTTTATCTTTTTAAACTTAACGTAACAAATGGGCATTCTGCTTGAGTTGGGATCGAGATTGCTGAAGCGTTTGGTGACCAGTTGCAAAGAAGAATGAAATTGGGTCACTGTATGACACGTGGTTAGCGCGTACCCCACGTTGTCCCATTAACAGAGTATGTCGTCATTAATAGCTGCTATTTTTCTAATCGGTTCACGGCCGGCATTCAGTGCCACAGCATTATTATTATATATATATATAAATATATATATATATATATACATATATATAATCTGTGGTACAGATATTGTGCCATCGGAATCATGGCTGAATGGGAAAACAATATGAATAATAAGAAAAGAGCAACAACAAACGCTTTTTTGTCTATTTTACCACTCACAGTTTTTCAAATTTTTTTTAGTTTGTTCTTTTTTATGAGGAGGAAGAAGGGACCCCGCGACAAACCGATGCACACGTCCGCCATTGACATGGATCTTGAGCCATAACTTCCAAGGTCTTCAACCAGCGAGTATCCTCATCGCTAGGACCCCAATCAGGTAGTCGACAACAACCGGCCGAGGCCAACGGTTTCGTCAACTTTTTCATGCGGCTTCTCCATGTTGTAGGCTGTCGTGCAAACAACGCACGACGTGGGTAACGCTGCACAGACATGCGCAATACGTGTCCCAACCACCGCAGTTGATGCAGTGAGATGAGCTCCTCGAGCGAGTGGCTTCCACATCCCAAGACATGCTGTCTAACTTCCACATTGCTTACGTGGTGCTGCCACCACACACGGGTAATGTACCGCAGACAGCGGTGCTCGAAGACGGATAGCCTGCGCAAGTCATCTTCACGGATGGGCCAGGTCTCGCATCCGTACAACAGTACAGCACGAACAATTGCACAATAGACCCGCCCTTTGATGGAGAGACGAATGTCGTGGCGAAGCCACAAATGTCTCAGCCTAGAAAAAGCAAGGCCTGCTCTCGAGATGCGCATCGAAATCTCGTCTTTAACAGCTCCACCAGCAGTGATGCAACTTCCCAAGTAGACAAAGCTCCCCACAACATCTAGTGTCTCACCAGCAAGCGTGAGTGCAGGTAGACGCACCTGTCAGTCTTGGAAGAGAGCCGTGCATTTAGATGGCGAAAAGTACACACCGTACTTTGATGCGTCAATCGCCAAGCGGTTTAATGCAAGTTGGACGACCTGTGGATCGTCACCCAGCAAGTCGATGTCATCAACATAATCCAAATCCACAATTCGACTATATGGGAGGAGCTCAACGCTAGCGTTCAACGAATCGCCTAGAGCGTTCTTCAAGACATCCTCAATGGCCAAGTTAAATAGGAACAGAGAGATAGGGCATCCTTGTCGAACTCCACTGGAGACCATATTGGTAGGCGAAAGCATGCCATATGCCCTAACCCTGCCCGAGGTCAGACTATATAGAGCACGCAGTATGGAGACGAACTTCTCGGGTACACCGTTCCTCAGAAGGCAATGCCACAGTACTGTACGATCGACAGAATCGAAGGCTGCACAGATATCCAGGAACACAGCAATCGTTGGCCTCTGATACACATGGCGGAGCTCGAGGATATCGTGGAGTGTAAAGACTTGATCGATGTAGCCGCGACCACGGCGAAACCCAACTTGTTCTTCTCGTTGCAACAATTCGCGTGTTGGGGATAGCCTGCGAAGTATGATGGACAGCAGCAGCTTGCAAACGACGGGGACAAAGCTTATTCCTCTGTGGTTGGAGCAGATTGTGCGCAAGCACTTTTTGAAGATGGGGACGACTATCGATTCACCCCAAGATGATGGAACTTCCTCTTTCGACCACATTTTCGAGAACAAAGCGGTGAATTCTCGAACCAGCGATGCGCCACCATCTTTACATAGAGCTGAGTGAAGACCATCAGGGTCGGGGGCTTTATAACGCTTCATGTGCCGGAGCTCCTGCTCCATTTCCTGGGAACAGGGAGGATTTGTTGGGGTAGATCACTCGGCCCCAGCGCGAGCGCCAGAGGTAGCAGATGGAGCTGGGGCCAACAAAATTGCGAGCCAAAATGTTCGGCCCATCGCTCCAACCGTCGTTGAAGGTTGGTGATTAAGGTGCCATCCTCTTCGGATATTGTTTCACTTATACCAGATCGAACACCTTCGGTGACTCGAATGAGATGGAAGAGTTTCCTGGTATTACCAGAGAGACAAGCAAGCTCCATCTACCTAGCACGTTCACACCACCAAGCTTCGCGGTCCAGTTGAAGACTCCTGCGCAACTCTCGACCAAGGGATTGGCGTTCTTCACTGTGTCTGGAATCCGACAGGATCAAGCGGCGTCTGTCCATCAGCGACAAGTAGTCAGCGGAAATCCAATGTTTCGGTGGGTGACGGGTAACTCCACAAGTGTCGATACTGGCGGAAACTAACGCATCTTTGATATGCGCCCACTGAGAATAGAGATCACCGTCAATAGTTGAGCCAAGCAAGGTTGACAGTGGGGCTTGGTACCTGGTTAAAATCGCAGGGTTTTGTAGATTCGCGACGTCCGGTCGATAGTGCGCGCGCTTTGGTGATCCTCCGAAACGCATGCAAATCTTAGCACGAAGCAATGCGTGATCAGAGTCTAGAAAAGTTGACCAGTACGATCGGCAGTCCGTTACGCTTCCGCGCCATCTGTAGCTGATTGCTATGTGATCAAGCTGGGAGCACTTGCGTTTGTGAGGGCGGGCGCCAGGTAGCAGTGTGTCTCCTCGAGTGCTGAAAACTAGTGTTCGAATGAAACAAGCGATGACCAAAGCAAAGAGCAAGCAGTCTGTCTCTATTGTCTGATGGACTGCCACCGAGAACAAAACCACCCCCAAGGTGGTGTTCGATTGGTAGAAGGCGGCCAACCCGTGCGTTAAAGTCCACGGCAAGAATGACTATATCAGTCCTTTTGGAGGAACGCAGAAGTTCATGTAGTTGTTGGTAAAAGCTTTCTTTAACTGCATCCGGGCTGCAGTCTGTAGGGGCGTACTGCTACTGCATAGCAGTAGCAGTATTAAACGGTGTGGTCCATGGTTCGTCAGTGGGCGTGGTACTGCCCGGTTGACCAGGCCGAAGTAGATGGTTGTCTTAGGGGGCCCTACCCCGAGCCTTTGATCAAAGATCTAACCTACAAGGCAGCAGGGCAATGTGAGGGCTTCGCAACCCGTTGGGAGCCTTTGACCAAATAGACGGTTCATACGCCTTTCGGTCCGTGAAGGACCAGGGGCCCAGCGCACCCTTAAAGTACAATGCCTCTTAGGGAGGTACAAGTGGCAGTGACTTTATTTAGTGGAGAGTCACATCCGCCACGTCGCAGTGTTGTTAAACGGACATTTGTGGGTTTTATAGGGAGAACGCGTGCCAGGCGAAAACTCACCACGTCCTGGAACACTGCCGCCGAACCATTCGCTTGAACGGGAAAAACCCGAACCACCCAGCTGGCACCACGAGGAGGTTGTTTGGCAAGCCAGCCCAGCACTAATATTACCAGACCCTTGTGTGTGCAAGCAATTGCGAGGGCCAACAGTCCAAAAGGTGTGGCACTTGGAGTCGAGGACGTCACAGCTGAACTTTATCAAGCGGCCAATTTGCATATAAACCACTGCACGTAGGTGACTTCATCAGTGTCGATGACCGCAGTGCAGGAAGCTCCCTGACTTCATGAGATTGCGATTGACTGCGTATCAAGCTGCACACTAAGACTTCAATGCGGTTAACAATTTGACAATCTTAATGCATATTCAACGCACAGCACCGGGTGCTTTTCAGGCTAGTGTGACACTTACAATGAATAATTACGTCAAGAATGAGTTTCATGCACACATGAAGAGTGAATTTTCAAGTCTAAGAAGTTAGCACCGGCAATGAAGTGAGTGCTTAACAAGTCCCTTAATTGCCTAGGGTGTCAGCTGCATGCACCCATGCAACGATGACCGGGCGATGTGCTATCATCTCCGCCTAGACGGACGGCACGCAGTCAAATTTGGACGCGCTTTGGGCACTCGTTTTGGCACAATATGAATTTGCGAAGAATTGTCTTTACATGTCTAGATATGTTGCCACGCGATAGTAGGCATCTTTAACACCGCCGTTCGTTGTCTGTAAGTTATCACTTTTCAGTAAACTCGTAATTTCATTCATCGCGAATAACCGATTTTCATGTCCCTGGCCGTCCCAGCGTATTACACGACACCCCAACTCTAAACATTTCGGAGAGCCGAGACTTCTGCGTGTTGTGCTGAACTCCATCACTGAAGTAGAATCAGTACTACTGTCGGCAGGTAGTCTCAGAAATGAACACTGCTCCATCCGTATCTTTCCAGACAACCCATAGGGCGAGCGTTATCGAGTTAACCGCAACTTAGAGGACTACCGGAAGGAAACTTCAACCAGAACCATACTTCTTCACGGGGTTCCTGAAACCGAAGCATGTGATCAGCATGAAATAACAACCCATGATAAAGAACAGTGGTGTTATATTCGTGAAACACTCCGCTTGGATGATGTGGTAGCGAAATCCGTGTCACGACTGCGTACCTCACCGAACTACAGAGGAATTGGACCGAGAGTGTTGAAGGTGGTCCTTCAGTCAAAACATATGGTAGCACGGATGTTACAAAACTGGCGCATGTTCCGTTGCAAGCTACCATCTGAGGTTCGGCTGAAGACAATCAGCGATATGCCTCCTAGAGATGATATGTCACTCAAAGAACCAAACGCGATGGGATCTATGAGAGAACAACGCACCAGTATTGTGCCGAATGAGCCCATACAAACTGTAGAAGATGATAGTGACCAGACACCTTACACTGTACGTCGCAGATCAGATACGGGACTAACTACACGGATGATGAATAAAATGTTAAACCCTTCACCAAGCACACATCGAAAAAACGATTAGTCGCCGGCCACTCACTGGTCGGCGAAACTTCACATATGAGTTGCAGAACCTCCGAAACATTGCTTAAATCTACGAAACTTTCATGTATGTACACTAACGCCCAAGGGCTCCTCAGTAAAATTACCGAACTTCGACTACGTCAGGTTGCGAATGCGTGGGACCTAATTTCTATTATCGAAACTTGGTTACACCAAGAGGTGACTGATGCTGAGGTTGAGATAGCCGGAATGTCACTCATCCGGAACGACCGCCCCAGCAGAGGAGGTGGGGTCCTACTCTACTACCGCAGCGATCTACAATGTACAATCGTTGACGATCTGGAAGCACACGTTACTGACTCACTCTGGTGCCGTCTCAGACTGAGACACAACGACACGTGCCTAGTAGCTGTCGTTTACCGCCCCCCAACGTCCACTCCGGAAATGGATTCCTGCTTGATCCGTGGCCTCAACAGAGTAACACGCACTAGGTATAGCCACATTCTCATCTCCGGGGACTTCAATCTACACAATCTGGAGGTTTCGGCATCGCCCAGTGAGCAGTTCAAAGCAGACTTGCAGGAACTGATCGCTAATATTCCTTTGTACAATCATGTCACCACGCCCACTAGATTCAGGGCAGCAAACAAACCGTCCATTTTGGACCTTGTGCTCACGAATGAAGAGCTCATGGTTGACAAGTTATTGATGGATAGTCCATTAGGTCTCAGTGACCATGTAGTAATAACTTTTGACTATGTGTGTTATGCAGAGTATCCTTCTGAACACTCGGAACTAACTCATACAATCACACGCTACCACGTATTGAAAGAACTCGCCGACGCAGCTGCATGGGAATTCTCAAACAAAAGTCCCCTTGACAACGTTTGGGCAGAGTTCGTTAATAAACTCAGCGACGTCGTCAACAGAGCATCAGAGACCAAACCCCTTCGTCCCGAGAAAATGCCTTCAATTATAAGGAGTAGGACTCGCAAATGCCTGGCGATAAGGGATACAGCATGGCATGCCTACAAGATTAACCCCGACTCAGAGAATTGGGAAAACTTCCTGACCCATCGCAACCATTGCACTGCACTTGTCCGTGAGGACAAAGTAACTTATCAACAGAGCCTAGCCAAAAAATTCATGGCAAACAACAAACTGCTATATAGGCATGTCAATAAGCTTCGTAAAGTGAAGCATGGAATCCCCCCACTATTCACGACAGGCCGTAGAGTACAAAGCGCCGAAGAAGCAGCTAATGCCCTGCGGCTTCAATACGCCCCAATCTTCGAACTCGCAACATCTACCTGTCCCATAATATCAAGCACATTACCGACACCTTTGTTTACAAAAGTTATTTTCAACCCATCAATTGTGCTAAGGAAGTTACTCTCACTGCGTGAGCATAGTTCTCCAGGAGCAGACAACATCCGCCCGAAGGCACTGAAGGCTGTGGCCACCAAGCTAGCTGAACCACTGTCACAGTTCTTTCAAAGGTGCTTTGATGAACAGCAAGTCCCCACTATGTGGAAGTGTGGCATTATAACCCCTATTTTTAAAGGCGGTAGCCGTTCCGATCCTGCAAACTATCGTCCAGTGACTCTCCTCCCTGTGCTCGCGAAGGTGATGGAAGCAGTCGTCTCTGACACTTTAATGGACTACCTAGAAAAATGCAACATTTTGGTACCGGAACAGCATGGCTTCCGTCAACACCGGTCATGCACTACCAACCTACTTATTGCACGAGGTAGTTGGACGGAAGTGGCCGATGATGGGGTCGGAGTCGACGTCATCTATCTGGACTTCTCCAAAGCTTTCGACCGCCTTGATCACCGCATCCTACTTCAAAGACTACAGAGTTACGGAATCGGTGATCCTGTACTTGGTTGGATTGGCAACTTCCTTTACCAACGAAAGCTTCAAGTACGTGTTAGGGGATCACTCTCTAACCCAATTGAGGTGGAATGTGGTGTCCCACAAGGCTCAGTGCTGGGATCGCGTTTATTCCTGGTGTTTATCAACGACCTGGCAAGAGTCATCTCCTCAAATTTCCTGCTTTTCGCCGATGATGTCAAGATATGGCGGGCGATTAGTAACAAGTCCGATCAGGATCTGCTCCAACATGACTTAGATCGCATTTACGAATGGTCATAGAGGAACAAGCTTCAATTGAACATAGCTAAGTGCAAAGTGATGCATCTGCGTCACCAGCCGGTGAGCGCTTACAAGATTGGAGACCACATTTTGGCGAAGGTTTCTCAGGAGCGTGACCTGGGTGTATTGGTGCAGGAAGATCTCGGGTGTTCAAAACAAGCAGAGAAGGCGACGAGAACCGGAAATCAACACTTCGGTCTTCTTCGCAGAGCCTTCGGTCGGTTTGAACCCTCAATCTTTCCCCAAATGCTTAACGCCTACGTGCGACCTCACGTGGAATATGCTATTCAGATGTGGCAGCCGTGGCAGAAACAGGATATCGTTGCTCTCGAGACTCCTCAACGACGGGCAACCAAGAATGTCAGGGGCCTCTTTCATCTGCCCTATCAGCTTAGACTGAAATCTCTAAGAATGTACAGCAGTCGATATCGGCTTTTGCGGGGGGATCTCATAATGGTTTACCAGATTCTGAAGAACCCAAACCACATTTGCCGTGCGCTTCTGGAATTGAACCACAACACTAAACTTAGAGGTCACCCTCTGAAACTGACAATTCAGTATAGCCGGCTTGAATGCCGCAAAAATTTCTTTTCACTCCGCGTGTGCCAGCCTTGGAACGCCCTCCCTAATTATGTCGTCTCTGCTCCCAATCTGGCAATATTTAAAAAACGTGTTGACGATGCATTGTCTCACTTACATTTCATTTTATGACTTGTTAGCCAGGAGCTACAAAACGCAATCAAACGGTTTCTTGCCAAACGCCTAACCAATGGATTTATAGTTTCATATGTTTCATACGCGAACTTCTCCGCTATTCCGCATAAGTCTATGGTGAGTCCACCACAACGCTTTTCCCTTTATCATGCAATTGATTTTCACAATAATTTTCCATCCTACGGGACTTGTTAAGCAACGCTATTTTACCCGTAATAAACCATTGTTCCATTGGACATATTTTGGACGATTTCCGGTAGTGGAAACAAATTTTCGGTTTAGCCTTAGGGCTATAGTATTGTGTATGTGAATGAGGGCATAGATTTCCGCCTATAGTTGACGGTAGTTGCGCCCAGAACATGCATTCACGGTTTATGTTGAGGGTGCGCTGAAAATGTTTATGAGTGATGGAAATTCGCCCGAAATGCCAAGGAGCATTAAAAGCAATCGCACGGGGCATGTAATGGGCACCTAAGCGGATATTTCAGAGTCATATATATATATATATATATATATATATATATATATATATATATATATATTCATTGCATTCATTGTTCATCGACTTCACCAAAGCTTTCGATACGGTGAACCGTGAGGCTTTGTGGCTGATTCTCTCAAGTTTGGACCCCCTGCAAAATTTATTCGTCTGATTGAATGCTTGCATACTATCATGCGAGCAAGGGTGCAGCTGAGTTGACAGACTTCAGATGACTTTGCCGTTATCTCCGATGTGAAGCAAGGATGTGTCTTAACCCCCATACTGTTCAGTATCTATCTGACGGCTGTGATGTCATGCGCATTCAACACATGCGAATACGGTGTGCATCTAGCCATCGCATGGATGGGGGTTAGCTTAACATCCGCCGCTTTGGATCAAGAAGTCTAGTGCGTGAGACAACCATTCGTATGCTGCTGTTTGCAGACGACTGCGCGTTATTTGCACATACTGAGGAAGAACTGCAATGCATGACGACTATATTAGCTTCCACAGCGACTAAGTTTGGACTCAGCATAAACACAGGCAAGACTGTATATCTATTTCAGCCGGCACCGTGAGTGCAGCCCGTGTGCGGACCAGAAATACGGATTGTAGATGAAGTACAACAGAAAACGTCCACCTTCTGCTACCTGGGGAGTACATTGTCAAGCGACCTGCGAATCACCAACGAACTGCGCGCTCGTGTGGCGAAGGCAAGTGCGTCTTTTGGGAAACTGGAACATCACTTGTGGAAGTTATCATCTCGCTGTTAGAACGAAGGTGATGGTGTACAAATCAATGGTTCTCTCAGTCCTTATCTATGGATCGGAAACTTAGACACTGAACAGTAAGGATATCCGCTTTTTGGAACGATTCCATCAACAGTGCCTTCGCCGGATTCTGCACATACAATGGTGGGACAATGTGCCAGACACTGGTGTGATCCGCCGGAGCAAAGTGTACACCATAGAATACATGCTACTGCTGCGACATCTCCGGTGGCTTGGACATGTGCGCCGTATGGATGCAACGAGAATCCCGAAGCAATTGCTGTACGGGCAACTGATTGCAGGTTGCCGGAATGCGTTGCGTTACCAAGATAATATCAAGGTTAGTTTGTCCAGATTAAGTATTGACCTAAATATTTGGGAGGAGTTGGCAACAAATCGCCGCACCTGGCGTGATCTCATCACCCGTACCGTTGCCCGATCACAAGAAAGGCAGATGGTGCATCGAGAAATTAGACGTGCAGCACGCAAACATCATCTGTCGTCGGACTATAATTCTTCGGCTACTCCAACATGGAGCTGTAGTGCATGTGGCCGTGTGTGTTTTAGCCCAGCTGGTCTGGCCAGTCATCAACGAGGCCACGATGGGGTTATGCCGAACAGGTGGATTGTTAGACCGAGCACCATGGACTGACATGTGGCACTTGGTGATACGCAACTGAGAAAGGACGGTACATGTTAAACCGGCCAAACGTGATGGAGCGAGGTGAGTCAGAATGGAATCGGACGGCAGGACTTTTGCACTGATAATGTACTCATTCATCAAATGTTGCAGTGCAATGACAACCACGCATAGTTTCTGCAAAGACAGGCGCGTACTATATTTGCCATACTGGTAATCTGAACACAGATGCCTCCTT
>CALYDF020004834.1:0-15009 GCA_944474145.2 Dicrocoelium dendriticum | reverse complement strand
GCGTTAGCAACCCACCCATACGACTAATGATTCTGTAGGATATTCAAAAGACATTTTCAGCATAATAATTGTTGCAAAGTGTACACGCTTTTGTCTCAAGCAAAAATGTTGTAACACAAGACATTAACAATGTTCAACTCCATGCCTGTTCTTGCGGTCTTTTCTCGGTTGTCCCTCACTTTCCCTTTTCTATGAGGTCCGGGACTTCTTGGAGATCTGGGATTGGACGGATGAACAATTTTGTCCCAAGACGGACGCAACTACCCACATGGACTTACCTGGAGCATGGTAGAACTCCGAAAGGACCGAACTACAACCACCATAACCCTTGTCCAGTATGGAGAACTGGACATATCCTCATACTCCCATACATTATACCTCTGAAAAATCTGGACAGCGGAAAAGTTGAACTTTTGCTCACCTGGACATACAACAAGCTGAATAATCGCGTTGTCCCTCTCCTCCACCGACCTCAAAAATAATGGCGACCCCGATCAAATTACCTGTCCAACTAACAGAGGAAATTAGAAGCCATTACTCTGCGAAAAGCCGAAGGTAAAACCAGTCGTCAAGCGGCTTTGCCAGTTCAACATTAATGTTCAAAATGCTTTACGGCAGTGTTGCAGGACGTGGTGGGTTTTCGCCTGGCAATCGTACTCCCTATAAAAAGCCACAAATGTCTGTTTAACAACACTTCACGGTGGCGGATGTGACTCGCCCCTGATTAAAGACACTGCCTACAACTACATACTGGCAAGGCGACTAGACTCACATATCAACTCTTCCCGCCACCGTTTCACATCACACGATGGAACCCGATATATCGTCGTGACACACATCTGTTTTTAAACCTTGGTCATGCCTGCGTTGGCGTGTCTCTATGAAACTGAGAATAAAATATTTATTTATTTATTTAGTACTCACCTACGCACATAATCGTTGCGGACATGCTGGTGCCATCCGACCCCGGCATTGCTTCGCAGACAACGATGATCAAAGACTTGAAGGCGCCTCAGATCTTCAGACTGAAGAGGCCTACTTTCGCTACCATAGAGTGGAACGGCCCTCACTGTGACCTTGTATACACGGCTTCTGAGACGCAGGGAAATTCCCTTTTGTTGCCAAAGATGCCGCAGGTTCAAGAAGGCAGATCTGGCCTTCGCGATGCGTGAGCTGACGTCAGTTTCTATGCGCCCATCATTACTGATGCATCTGCCAAGATAAATAAATAAATAAATAAATATTTTATTCTCGACTATGCGAGGCACGCTCATGGATGCATGATCAGATATGTACAACGGTACAAACATTTTAATGCAATTGTAACAGTAACGCAGAAAATTGTTCATATATCCATGATTGGAACTGTACAATGTTGAAAATGCGAAACAATAAGTTGGCTGTCATGAGATACGGGACCTCAGCTAATAAGAGATTGAGAATCCTGAATGATCCATTGAAAGGTAATGGAAGAGCCCGCACACAAGGAAGGAAAAGGGCAACGTATCGTAGGATGTAAAACGACAACAGTATATACAGATGTAGAAGTCCCAGTGTAACGATCCTATGTAGAATTGTGACGTTAGTTGACCTGCCAGTGTAAAGTTATGGGCTGTGACTTTATTCGGTGGCGAGTCACATACGCCACGTTGCAGTGTTGTTAAACGGACATTTGTGGCTTTTTGTAGGGAGAACGCTTGCCAGGCGAAAACCCACCACGTCCTGGAACACTGCCACCAATCCATTGAATGGCAAATTGTAACTGGCTATGTTTCTTGTTAAAAGTCTGTTTGCTCGGTTATTCGCAGTCAGGTTGCGTCCCATTTTTTCCGCTGGTTGATGCAATAACTGGTTGCCTATTGCGTTCCTGGGTCCTGTCCATTGGTAGGTCGGGTACTAAACATTCTTATTGAATATGATGTGTTGATCCTTCGCAGAACCACATGAAGTCATCTCTGATTATGTATATTTGCCGGGGAGCGAAGAATTCGTGTCCAGCTACCCTCACTGGACATCGGTGGTTGGGTGCAAATAGTTAGAGTGGAAGTGAGGCCATGGTCCAGGTAAGTACTTGTTGGTTATTTCGTCCCATCCCAGACGGAGGCAGTTCCTCAGTTCAATCCCGAAGCTCTCCGATGTTCACGACCTCAGAGAAAAGGGAGAGAGGAACAAGCCGAGAGAAGACCGAAAAGGAACAGTCAATGTACCTAGCGTTTGATCAAAATCCTACATTAAGACATTTATTTGAGACAACTAGTGTACAAGGTGTAACAGATATTACGCTAAAGATGTTTTTACTTATGCGGAAGGCATGGCCTGATGGGTAGAATACTTTCATGTGCATAGGGATGAAGAGCAGGATTCCGGTAAGATATTCATGAGGTGTAAGCTGACAATGTTCGAATTCTACCTGAGACTAGAAAGTGGGTGTGTAGTCACGATTGGTTGTTATCGGAAACCCAAAGACAGTGACGATGTGGCCGTATTTATATATGCTCCACGGGATAAGGATTACCTAAGACACCATAACTACAATGTACATAGGTATATGAAGATAGGAAGCTGAGCATATTAGAAGCAGGCTAAGATTAAATGGATATCAAAGGAAGACTAAGTGTTGAAGGTAAGACGATCAGAAGATATCGATAATGGACCGGGTTTCAGTGGCCAAGGGTGCCTGTTGGGTTAATCATTCGAGGTGCCAATGAATAACAACCGTGTCAAAGGATCGGACAGCAAACCAGCTGAGCTGTGAAAAAACTATACCAGGAGAATAAACATTCTACAGAAGGACTGACGCCTAGCGAGCTAAGGGGTATTCCCAAAGTTGAATAGAGCCTACAGCGAACAGCTGCCGCAGAGCAGAGATAGTGGCTAAAGGAAAGGATGTATCAGTGGCTGATTCAACCATATCATTAAGACTTTTGACCACATGTCAAGTAAACGCGAGTAAGACAGACGACGGATAACGGCGCGCTAGGAGAGATGAATGGCCAGCAATAGAGTTCGAAATAAGGCTTCAGCTACTAGCGGATCCTACGGTGGCACAGAATAGGTCAACAAACAGCTGAGCTGTGACGCAAACAATCAAAGAGATGAACATGGTAAGAACGGAGCGAGCTCCGGGTATCCGCAAAGTTAAATGGAACCTATGGCGACTAGCTGCTGCTAAGCAGAGATAGTGGCTCTAGAAAAGTATGTATCAGAGGCTGGTGTAGCCATATGATTAAGAAGTTTGACCACTACTGGATGCCTACAGTTTCAGTGAATAAATCAACAGACGAGCGCCGATTAAAAAGACAGTCGTCAGAGGAAAATGAAGGCTGGAGTGTCAAGAAGTTGCTCTTTCCAGGCTACATGAGGCCAACAACGACTAGCTACTGCCAATAGAAATTGCACGAGAGTAAGACGAAAAAGGGAAACTGCGCGCTAGGAGAGAGATGAATGGCCAGCCACAGAATTCGGATTAAGGCATCAGTTACTAGTGGATCCTACGGTGGCACAGAATAGGTCAACAAACAGCTGAGCTGTGACGCAAACAATCAAAGAGATGAACATGGTAAGAACGGAGCAGCTCCTAGGGAGCTCCGGGTATCAGCATAGTTGAATTGAGGCTATGGCGACTAGCTGCTATAAGCAGAGATAGTGGCTCTAGAAAAGAATGTAACGGTGGCTGGTGAAGCCATATGATCAAGAAGTTTGACCACTACTGGATACCTACATTTTCAATGAATAGGTAAACGAACGAGCGCCGAATAAGGAGACATACGTGAGAAGAAAATGAAGGCTGGAGTGTCAAGTATTTGCTCTTTGTAGGTTTCATGGGGCCAACAATGACTAGCTACTGTCAAGAAGAGTGACGCGACTAAGGAGAACGGCGCGCTATCAGTGAGATAAGTGGCTAGCCATGGAATTCGGATTAAGGCTTCAGTTACTAGTTGATCCTACTGTGGCACTGGATAGGTCAACAAACAGCTGAGCTGTGACGCAAACAATCAAAGAGATGATCATGGTAAGAACGGAGCAGCTCCTAGGGAGCCCCGGGTATCAGCATAGTTGAATTGAGGCTATGGCGACTAGCTGCTATAAGCAGAGATAGTGGCTCTAGAAAAGGATATAACGGTGGCTAGTGAAGCCATTTGATCAAGAAGTTTGACCACTACCGGATACCTACATTTTCAATGAATAGGTAAACAAACGAGCGCCGAATAAGGAGACATACGTGAGAAGAAAATGAAGGCTGGAGTGTCAAGTATTTGCTCTTTGTAGGTTTCATGGGGCCAACAATGACTAGCTACTGCCAAGAAGATAGACGCGACTAAGTAGAACGGCGCATAACGGCGCGCTAGCAGTGAGATAAGTGGCCAGCCATAGAATTTCGATTGAGGCTTCAGGTACTAGTGGATCCTACGGTGGCACAGAATAGGTCAACAAACAGCTGAGCTGTGACGCATACAATGCAAGAGAATGAACATTGTAAGAATGGAGCACCTTGAGAGCACTGGGTATTAGCAAAGTTGAATTGAGGCTATGGCGACTAGCTGCTGCTAAGCAGAGATAGTGGTTCTAGAAAAGTATGTACCAGAGGCCGGTGTAGCCATATGATTAAGAAGTTTGACCACTACTGGATACCTACAGTTTCAATGAATAGGTCAAAAGACGAGCGCCGAATAAGGAACAGCGTCAGAGGAAAATGAAGGCTGGAGTGTGAAGAAGTGCTCCTTGCAGGTTACATGGGGCCAACAATGACTAGCTACTGCCAAGAAAATTGCCGCTACTAAGAAGAACGGCGCATAACGGCGCGCTAGGATTGAGATAAGTGGCTAGCCATAGAATTCCGATTGAGGCTTCAGGTACTAGTGGATCCTACGGCGGCACAGAATAGGTCAACAAACAGCTGAGCTGTGACGCATACAATCCAAGAGAATGAACATTGTAAGAAATGAGCAGCTCCTAGAGAGCTCCGGGTATCAGCAAAGTTGAATTGAGGCTATGGCGACTAGCTGCTGTAAGCAGAGATAGTGGCTCTAGAAAAGTATGTATCAAAGGCTGGTGTAGCCATATGATTAAGAAGTTTGACCACTATTGGATACCTACAGTTTCAATGAATAGGTCAACAGGCGAGCGCCGAATGAGGAGACAGACGTCAGAGGATAATGAAGGCAAGAGTGTCCAGTTGTGGCACTTTGTAGGTTACATGGGGCGAACAACGACTAGCAACTGACAAGAAGAGTGACGCGACTAAGGAGAACGGAGCATAATGGTGCGCTAGGAGTAAGATAAGTGGCCAGCCATAGAATTACTATTAAGGCTTCAGTTACTAGTGGATCCTACGGTGGCACCGAAAAGGGCAACAAACAGCTGAGCTGTGACGCAAACATTCCAAGAGAATAAACATTGTAAGAAATGAGCAGCTCCTAGGGAGCTCCGGGTATCAGCAATGTTGAATTGAGGCTATGGCGACTAGCTGCTGCTAAGCAGAGATAGTGGCTCTAGAAAAGTATGTATCAAAGGCTGGTGTAGCCATATGATTAAGAAGTTTGACCACTACTAGATACCTACAGTTTCAATGAATAGGTCAACAGACGAGCGCCGAATGAGGAGACAGACGTCAGAGGAAAATGAAGGAGGAGTGTCAAGTTGTGGCACTTTGTAGGTTACATGGGGCCAACAATGACTAGCAACTGACAAGAAGAGTGACGCGACTAAGGAGAACGGAGCATAACGGCGCGCTAGGAGTAAGATAAGTGGCCAGCCATAGAATTACGATTAAGGCTTCAGTTACTAGTGGATCCTACGGTGGCACAGAAAAGGTCAACAAACAGCTGAGCTGTGACGCAAACATTCCAAGAGAATAAACATTGTAAGAAATGAGCAGCTCCTAGGGAGCTCCGGGTATCAGCAATGTTGAATTGAGGCTATGGCGACTAGCTGCTATAAGCAGAGATAGTGGCACTAGAAAAGGATGTATCAGTGGCTGGTGGAGCCATATGATTAAGATGTTTGACCACTACCGGATACCTACAGTTTCAATGAATAGGTCAACAGACGAGCGCCGAATAAGGAGACATACGTCAGAAGAAAATGAAGGCTGGAGTGTCAAGTAGTGGCTCCTTGCAGGCTACATGGGGCCAACAACGATTAGCTACTCCCCATAAGAAAATTGCACGCGAGTAAGACGAACAACTGACAACGGCGCGCTAGGGGAGCGATGAATGGCAGCCATGGAATTCGGATGAAGGCATCAGTTACTAGTGGATCCTACAGTGGCACATAATAGGTCAACAAGCAGCTGAGCTGTGAGGCAAACAATCAAAGAGAATGAACATTGTAAGAAGGGAGCGAGCTCCGGGTATCCGCAATGTTGAATTAAGGCTATGGCGACTAGCTTCTGCTAGGCAGAATTAGTGGCTCTAGGAAAGGATTTATCAGTGGCTTGTGAAGCCATATGATTAAGAAGTTTGACCACTACTGAATACCAACAGTTTCGATGAAGAAATCAACATGCGGGCGAAGCTTAGAGAGACAGACTGCAGAAGAAAATGAAGGCTGGAGATTCCGGGAGTGGCTCCTTTCAAGCGACATGGAGCCAACATTGACTAGCTGTTGTCAAGAAGATTTTACATGAGTAAGAGGAACGACACATAACGGCATGCTAGGTAGCTGGAGCTGTGTAAAAGCCGGTAAGAAAGCTGAAATACAAATACTTATGTGTTACAGACAGGCAAGTGACAGCTGGGCGTCTATCAAGCAGCGGCTGTGCGCTGGCCTGATGACATAAGGAAGGTCACCAGAAGAGAACTAAGAAGTTTGAATGAAGAAGGTACAGCAGACATGAAGAATGCAAGCATACAGTGAGTTGTCTGAGTTAGTCACATCACCTGAAGTGGATTGATTAACCACCTCGATTTCCTCGTTAGCATGCGTCAAGAGGTCATCAAGTGGCTGGTAAGCCTGCATCAACATTTTGCACTTTAAAGGTGAGAAGTGCATGTCAAATAATGGGACCACTCTGGACAGACTATTCAGGGTTGACTGTGCCGTCCTAAAATCTTCGAAAAGCAAGACCATATCGTCCGCATAATCTGGATCAACTAACCTTTCGCCAGACAGCACTTTAACGCCTACGTCGTTGGATTCCGTCCGTGAACACTCCATCATAGCATTCACGACGGAATTGACCAGAAATAAGGGAATCGAACAACCCTGCTGAACGCCACTTGTGGTCGGAAAGCTATCAGAAAAGACACCATAGATCCTGACGCAGCATGTAGTGTTCGAGTATAGAGCACGAAGAATGTTCACATATTTCGTGGGAACAAATTTAAGCACAGGCATTTGGAACAGAATCGATCGATCGACTGAATCGCACGCACTCTTGAAATCGAGGAACACAGCTATTGTCGATCTGCGGTGGGCATGGCGCTGCTTCAACACCTGCCGCAAAGTGAATATATGGTCTATACGGCGAAGTTCTGGGCGACTTTTAACTCAGACGACTGTAGTACCACTTGGTTTCATTGCCTGTTCTCACTACCAAAGGACCGTCCCAGTAATGCATGCGTCTCGCTTTGCTGTAGATGTTTTCCGTCATGCGCGACGCTTCCTATGCGATTGCATTCAGCAACGCGAAGCTAATATCTGCGCGCCTGGCTTCTTTGGTAAATTACACGTGGTGTCGCAAGCGCTTCATTTTTGTACCATAAAAATTCACCACACCGCGTTCATGCGTAGACCAACAGGCCTAACAAGGCTATACGGACCTTCGCTCCGTTAAAACATGAGCGTACATTGTGTTACAAATTACTCCACATTTAATTATTCAATGTTCTTCAAGTGTCACGGTGAGCACATTTACGCTTACATAATATACATGTACACTTACCTGCTCATTAAATTTTACAAAAGGTTCAGTGCATGTCGCTCATCCGAACGCAGTATGCATGCCTACATTGCAGTTCGCAAGTGGAGGTAGCAACAATCATGCGCATGGCCTGTTATTATGCTCCATGATGATTGCCCGCGCTGACATTCCATGGAATAAAGAGGCCTCCCTAAATAGGAAATACCCGCAGTTACCGATCGAGGAATGCGTTAGCATATTTCACAATGTAAGTCACAATTGAAAACATCCATATGCATTCCATTATTGAAACAGGTTGAAATATATGTACATGGAGTTTTATATATACATATTTATATTTATATATATACGTATATATATATGAATTTTGACTATGGACATATGGTCATGTATATAGTATAATGTTCCATTTTTATCATTTCTATTCTCATACCCAGGTATGGTATGTATAAATAAAAAGAAATTACGCATACAATTCGGACGACATGGTTGGCGTCATCCGGTTTCGGGTTTGCCTGCCACTGTGGCCAGCCACAGGACGCCTGCGCCTACAGAGGGACCATGGATGGCTCGCACTGCACCACAGCTCCATCCACACACCCCATATCCAGTGTAAACCTGAAGGATTAAGACCGGGATACGTGTGGATAGGAGCTACGTTTCATCAATAGAGCCGGCTCACACTCCTTCACAGGCAACACAAGCATGCTGTATTTGGGTAACCAACCTCACAAATGGCGGTGGCTGGACCGTAGTCCGCCCCACACTGAGTGCATGGAACCACTCTTTGAGCCTAACATGGCCACAAGGATCGTGCACCCCGTCCCCTCCAGCAACGACCATCTGTCTCATGGAGCCAGTATGAACGAGGTAGTGGGTGATAGACAGGTAGGCACCTTGTCAACAGGCACATCAGGCGCAGCCACACAGGGGATATCAAGCAACACCCAATCACTTAAGAGAAAGATAATAAAGAAAATAAATCGAGTAATGCATAAGGAAACGGTGACAAGAATCTAAACTTAAGAGCAAATGAACTAAGTTGTTTACCAACGAATTCGAGGTAAGTTCACAAGCTCAGCAAGTATATTTTACGGAAATGCCACAAACACGAACATGCTATGGGAATTGACTACAATTGGCTTAAGCAACGTGTGCAAGTTTATAGTGGAGAGTACAGGTAGACGCGGACTTTGAGCGGTTCTCCGAGCTGAGTGAATATTGTGCAGACGTTTCGTTGCCTGACTAGGCAACATCATCAGTGCGGCTTAAGGGGCCTGGTTCGCAGTGCCTCGTAAGCGACTTCAATGTCCAAGTGCTTATTGATCGAGTTCTGCTTTGAACGCCAGGCTTCAATGAACTCACGTGCTTGCCGGCTTGGCCCTTCCAAGGATACTGGCAAGCTCTATGTCGAATTGATGGTTCTCAGCATCCATATGCACTAACATCAGGGAGTTCTGATCGTGGCGATCTATGGCTAGGCTGTGTTCGTGTAGCCCTGTGCCAAGCTTTCCCCCAGTCTGTCCCACGTAGTAGTTGTCGCAGTTCCGGCAGCAGATCTTATAAATCACACCAGTTTCCTCCTTTTTGCTAAGTTTAGCTTTCACGTTGAAGAGTTTACTGAAACTGGTTTCCGTTGGCTGGTGTGCAACTTTGATTCCAAAAGGCAATAAAAGCCTCATTGCCATTTCAGAGATACCGTTGATATAGGGCAGTGTTGTTCTCTTTTCAGCTGTTACATTTATCGAGGTGGGTCGAGCAACCTTTTGTGATGCGAGGCATCGTAGAATGAAGCCTTTTGGGTACGAGTTCCGCTTGAACATATTAAAGAGATGATCGTCTTCTGCCCGTCTCAGCTGCGGTGTGCCACAGTGGGTTTGTGCTCGTTTGAAAATAGTTTGCACGCAGCTGCGTTTGTGGGCTGCCGGATGATTGCTGCCGTAGTTGAGGATCTGGTCCGTATGCGTAGATTTTCATAGACTGTTGTTTCCAATCGTTCAGCACCAGTCCGTCATATGAGAACGTCTAAGAATGGTAACTGTTCGTTGTTCTTCTCCTCTCTGGTGAATTGGATGTCATCGAACACACTGTTGATTAGTGCGTGTGTTTCCTCCAATTTGGAACGTTTGAGGATGACAAAGGTGTCCTCTACGTATCGTATCCAAAGTTTTGGTCTCGCGATCGGAAGTGCTATTTGTTCCAGCGCCTGCATCACTGCCCCGGCTATTAGACCAGATATCGGCGATCCCATTGGTGTGCCTCTTATTTGTTCGTAAATTTGACCATTGAAAGTGAAATGTGTTGTTAGACAGAATTCCAATAACCCCATCATCTGTTTGAGTTCGGGTTCACTGTTTGTATCAGACGACGTGCTCTCCTCTAGCAGGCGCGTCATTGTTTGTTTCGCCAAGCCAATGTCGATTGAAGTGTACAAGGCGGTAACGTCGAAAGAGACCATTATTTCGTCTTGTTCAATGGATTCGGTTTTAAGTTTCTCAAGGAACAGTTCTGCCGAGTTGATCGAGCGTTCCGATCCCGCAATTACGTGTTTTAGCCGTTTCCATAGCTCCTTTGTAAGCCTGTAATTTGCTGCTTGAGGTAACGACACGATGGGGTGAAGCGGCACTCCGCATTTGGGTACTTTGGTAAGTAATAGAACCGCTGTATTACCGAGTCTTGTGGTCGCATCCTCTTGTGTTCCAATTTTGTGATTTTTCCCATTTGTTCCAGTTTCTGCAGAGTGCGTCTGATGTTGCCTTCTAAGCGTTTTGTCGGGTCTTCGTCTATCGGGTCCACGCAATACCCGGGTCTGGGCTCTTCCAACCGTCTCGGCTTCCATCTCTCCGAAGTTACTCGATGAAGCTACACAAAACTTGATCGGATGGCGTCCAGGCGGGCTTTTGTTTATCACGCCGTGTGGTGAATTCCCGGAATGCACTATAAAAGATTATGGTATTAGCACCACTGATGAGAAGTCGAACACCGATTTGACGCTCTTGGCCTTCATTTCTTAACAGTCCCCTTCAAATCCTAGCTTATTCGCTTTATTGAATCAGTAAACCTATTACCTTTGACTTCCTGACGCTGTTATTACTTTCGTAGTTCTGTGTCTTATTTCACGTGATCGGCACGGCGGGGACTGCCAACGAAGGCAGGTGGGTATTAATTGGTTGGCCATAGTGCGATCCTCGCGCGCTGATCTGTCTCTCCTGGATTTCATTTATCGCGGACGAATAATACCATGGATCAAAGGCGCACCACAGAAGGAACATTCACAGAGTTTTATCCTACTGTGCCAGTCCCACTTGAACTTGAATAGTTAGAATGCGTCAGAAAATGCTTTGGCGGATTCATTCGCCGGCATAGCTGTCGACGATATCGCTGCTTTCCGTACTGTCTTCCTTCAGCGTGCGTATCGCACTTTTAAAGAATTTTAAACGTGACTCGAGACGCTTCCAAATGCGAAATGCATCATGTTTTTACAAATTAGTTGTCCTGACAGCTGAAGAGTATCGGAAGAGAAGCGGTAAAGAGTTGCCTGGGGGTGTGCGGTACAGAACTGTCCACTCTAGATGCGTTCAATGCTGGCGAAGAGTGCAAACATTCATGTGGTACGTTGACATATTACATTTCTGAAACGCTTATGAACTGTAGGTACAAACGTTATGACGGCAAGGCCAATAATCTCATACGGCATAACGGCTGGTGCTATGACATAGTATCCTTCAGCGTTGTGCACCCCCATAACTTTCCTGTGGGCAAACCGTTCCTCTATGTGAGCAACAGACAACTCCCGCGGCACGCGGAAGTGGACGTCTGTCGTATGACCTAAGGACATATGCGAGCTGAGGAAGTGAGTTCACGCACTACGATAGGAGAGTGAACCGTTACGGCCTCCGGACTATAAGATGAGGAGGAAGGTGGACGGTAACTCAGCGAAAGCTGTGGTACAGTTGCTGGAGAGCGTCGGTCAGTGTAGTGTTGAATATGAAGAATCGGAGAGGCGGTTCCTATTTTTCGTTCCGGGATACGTACTTAACCTTGTGGAGCTTTACAGTGAGTTAATGCTGGCGCATGCGACCCCACAAATGAACTGCGGTGGCTAGATACTGTGGCAACGCATGTTGGTAGATGTACATAGTATAGGAGATTCATTTTTCTACACTTTGATTCCGAGTGAAACAAAGGCATCGTACGTGAACGCTGTGCGCAACATGCGCCTTATGTTACCAACGACAAAGGCAGCAAGGACAGTGGTGATGGGTAAGTGCATGATTCAGGTTCATGCTTTTTAAGCCGCGTACCCTCTGCATGCATTAGTTTGTGCCATTTTGATGTACTACAGGATTTTATCCCTCGCTGCAACCCGTTGTCGGTCAAGACTGCGACGGACAGGATGCGCTTCAAGCAGTGGATGCGGAACTTGATGTATGCTAAGAGCTCTTCATTGTCCGACAGGTACTTGACAGCCATACAAGCGCGGAACAACGAGGAGCACACGTATTTGGTACGGACTTGGTGCGAATTTGCCGGGGCAATACGCGGTGGCAATGCTTGGGGACGTAACATGCCGATGCAGCTTTAGGCGGCAATGGTTACTTCAGTGAGTTCACAAAGTGCAGGCTTTGCACGCGGCTGGCCGACCTGTGGACCAGATATTGCGCAACAGCCAGTGGGTTGCATCGCACGTGCGACATCAGCGTGTAGCCGCACCCACGACGTCCGCCATCGTCCGCTGCCGTCTACTTTCAAAGTGGCTTCACTAACTAGGGAGCAAAAGCTTTGCGATTGCAGTCAGGTTCTGGGTGATATTCAGGTGCAGGTTTTTAGCTTTGGCGAGGCAAACTATAGGGAGGTGATGGAACAGTTGCTTGAGTTGCTGCATAACCTAAGCAGTTTTCACAATGACGTAGAGACCTTTGCCCCCGGGGAACTTAAATGAATCAGCAGCAGAAGGGATCAGTGAACCTACCAGGGAGGCAGAAGACGTAAGCAACGCATAGTGCCTATTCCAGATATGTCAGTGGGTCGGGAGCAAGAAAGGCGCCCACTTCGTGTTACACACTTGCGCACCACGAACGCCAGGGGGTATAAACCTCCAAAGAAGCGGCGTTACCATGCAAATCGCCCAACCAATTACGACAATGACAAGTACGCTTTGTGCCTTAAACAGAATGCGAGCTACAGAGCGGTCCTGGGTCATGCGCTCCGTGTGCAGCCTTTGGAATCCTCAACTGTGCTCATCGCACAAAAGACAAGAACCTTCACCTGCCAGTGGTGCTTGTAAGTGGTCCTTTTCCTTGCTTCATTTTTTGTTCCTATCCTTACGACGTGTCTACTTCCGCTGAGTCGTTAGGTATTCCCACTACTCCTACATGCGGTGCCTCCTCTAGGTGACGGTTATGGCACGTCTGCCTACCTCGCCATCGGGGTACCACATGATGAAAGCAGTCAGGTATACCAAAGGACAACAAAAATACCCGCACTTATGCGGCTTTCTAATGATGCCTATTCTCTCCCAGGTTCACGTTTTACAACCTCATCTGCTAAGCAACCTGAAGAACCGTTGTGGTTCGTCAAGCACTAGGATAACATGTATCCAAAAGGTAAGAACTACGCTTGAAGTCTTATCGGTACTACATGCATTCCTTGCGCTCGCATTGCATTTGTGACATCATCTTACGTCCCAGCTGCTTAGTGATCCGCCGCGTGGAATGAGTGTGCAGGATCTTATCCACACATACGTGAGCATTTTGCCGGGAATGAACAGTTTAGAGCTTCCATAACCCTTCGTGCAGTTTCTAAATACGCTTGCTTCAACGACCATCCTAGCCGTTTGGACATACCTAATGTTATCTTATCGGCTAGTAAAACAATCGCTTTGGTTTATACAAGGGGTTTTCAGGGTCGTTCCGGCAGTCACCGTGTTATGGTCTTTGCTTTTCTCTTGCTAGAAGGAAGCTGCTGTGCAGCGTTACGCAAGACATCTTCCATTCCCCGTTCCTTCCGGGTCCTAACGGACCATATGTTTGTGATGCGATATACAGCTTCTGTACGACCACAACCATCACACTGCGTGGAGGCTTGTACATCATGTCGCTCTGGGGATTTACATGGTCCAACGTATCAAGAACGTTACGGTGATACCCTGCTCACATAAGGTATCGTAACTAGTAACATCGGTCCACGCTTCCCGCAGCTATTCAGTCAAGACGGATAGTCTCTGAGGCGCCCTTTGCTGCCGCGAAAAATACTTTCTTACTGGGTAAGAACGGATACTCCATTGTCGCTGCGGGTTATTTAGCGTTGTACGTCGCTTCCGATGATGCCGTTGGGGAATGCAAACGTGAGGGTTGTCAAAGCCTGTCACCTTACCCTGCGACTACCAGTTGCACTATTAATGTATACTAATGGCCCAGTTCCCCAACAATTAGCATCTACACCTCGCGAAATTCTTATACTTGTCCAGTAATGAACTAAGCAATGTGCACACATAAATGGCCTGATAACGAATGCAGCTATATGGAACACGAGACGAGAAGGCATGGAGAAGAGGAAACAATTAAACACAACCAAAATAAGGGACCACAGGGAACCACTTAACTTCTCACAGCGACTCTCTCACGTGCTAAAATATGCCCATTGAGGAAACGCAAACTTGGACAATCAGAGCCGGACCGGGACTCGCGTAGCTGAGTTATGCCTAGCCGTGGGGTTGATTCTGTAGCTTTGCTAGGCCGAGAATCATGCTAGAAAATGACTGTAAACTAGGTGATGCGTACTAGGTTTTGAGGGATAAAGGTGCTGCGACTACATCGCAGCGCCAGCTAGAGAGGTTGTCATTAGGTGGCGGTGTATATATATATACATATATATGGTTGGCGGCATCCGGTTTCGGATTTGCCTGTCACTGTGGCAAGCCACAGGACGCCTGCGCCTACAGAGGGACCATGGATGGCTTGCGCTGCACCACCCACAGCTCCAACCACATACCCCATATCCAGTGTAAACCCGAAGGAATAAGACCGGGAGGCATGCGGATGGGAACCACGTTTCATCAACGGAGCCGGCCCACACTCCTTCACAGGCAAACACAAGCACGCTGTGTTTGGGGAATCAACCGCACACAAGGCGGTGGCTGGACC
>CALYDF020004833.1:0-14996 GCA_944474145.2 Dicrocoelium dendriticum | reverse complement strand
CACACAGACTGTGAGTCCTCAAGCCATGGGGGACAACAGCAGACCGACATGATTTACAAGCTAGCTGTGAAGTAGCATGTCTTGTCCTCCCCTATCACGTAAGTTACGAACGTTGCAGAGGACAGGAGTGTCACGGTGAGACCATATTTGCTTGGAAGCAAGTGAGAAGGGCTCCCAACTATTAACATCGAAAATCCCCTACTCATGAGTACTGCGAGTTTTAATCAATAAAAACGTGCCAAGTAAGTAACGATCCAAAGCTGAATTTAGGGAGCACGTTGTGTGGTTGGGTTGCGACTCGCAACCTCTATTGAGACCTCGGCTCACTGGTGTGCCAGTGTTGGGAAGAGCAACACCCAAATATATCCATTAAGTAACGACTCGTTCGCGTGCACACGGGTTTGTCTACATTTGTCGGAAGAGATTTATATAATTCTCTCGTCCGAAAGTTGACCTCCGTTGCAACATCAACAATTATCGCCACATAAACCAAGCATTGGATGTTACTAGCCAGCTCGGAAGGGCTCTACAAAAGGTGTATTGAAGTTCCCAGTATAAACGGCTACCCAAAGGAAGCTATTGCCAATTTAATACATATGTCTTGGTATAACCTGACCGTTTATATTCTGGATATCATTAGCATTTCATCCAGTTTGAACCTGGATTTGACACGTACCGTAAAGTTCCCTGGTAGCCTTGTTTCTGAGGCGCAGGTCTTCTGAAATCGTCAATATGCCGCACAACATGATATCCTTCTAAGTTAAATTGCAAAAAATGCAGGCAAATAGAAGTGACATCCTAATCTGCGGCTGATCAGCAACGACACTGTGAATAAGACGCCCAAGCCGAACATAGGCTGATTTCGCACAGACGCACATGTTGAGTGTGAGATTAATTGCTACTGGAAGAAAGGCGTTAAACGACAGGATAGTTGTGGAAACCTCGCGCACAGATCAAAGAATTCGGTGGCGGCTGGTATTTGAGTGTGCGTAGTTGACAGTCTCTCTGTATGCCTTACCTCGGCATGGGGAAAATTGTTTTCTTGTCGAATATTGAGCGTATCAAAGCTAATCGGGCAGGATGGAGTCCTAGCGCGCTGCAATGTATGTGCACCTGTGTACACAATTGAGCCATGATGAAAGGCCCTTTCCATGTGTGTTCAAATTCACACATGTCAAACAGGCAAATCGTTGGGAATCCGAACAGTCCGGTCTTAGCACTCACTCGGTTTAGCTGAGGCCGACTGCCATATTTCTTCAAGATTTAATCACGAGAGGAAGCAGTCTATAGCGTATAAGCTTACATATGGATCAGCCTACAGCAAGAGCGCACACTTCGTTTCTTGCAGAGGAAGAGTGTTGTACCACTACCATTCAATCCTCTCTGCATTGTGCTCCAAATCAACGGAGGAATAATAGTCAAACCAGCCAAGTTTTAACTGAACATGCACATCTGCGTTAAGTGACTACCGTATTTATGTGTTATACCAATACGGTGGGTATTTCGTACTCCAGACGCCTATAATTTGACCTCCTCCGTCATGAGCGCTGATTGGCTCGGTACGCCAATTAGGCCAGCTGCTCGCGCGCTGGATCTATGCCTGCTGATTGCCAAATTTCATCAGCTGATCACATGACCCGTCGCAGCCCTCTTCATGCTGTCTCATAGGCCCTGCTTGGGCATGCCCTCCGTTTGGTCACCTAATAATGAGCACTACCGGTGCTGAGTGGCTTGCCGCATCCACCTTAAATCATGGAGCAACTGACCAACCCCCATCAACTGTTGGCCGTTATCGGTGTTGCACAATACACTACTAGCGAAAGCAAGTGCAGTTTGTTCCAACTCTTCCAAGGGTGCATGCGATTGGCCCCAAGCCAACGGCGAATTCACAGTCACCCTCCTGCTTGTAGGCCAGGCTTCCAGACAGAAGGTCGAGGTGAGGCACCTGGAAGTCAAGCACCTTGTAGAATGAGAAGCCCTCTGGGCCTCGTCAACGATACTCCTCACCTCCTTCTTGTTTTTCACTCTTCTTGCAACTAGCTTCCTCCCTGTCTTTTGAACAACAGTGTATCGCTAACCACTCAGCTGATAAATTGGACACATTGAGCCCGTTCTTCAAACCAAGAGTATCAAGTCACATTGGTTCGTTTAACGTTCTCACCCTGAGTCAGATCGACCAACAGTCCACACCAAGTCTCACTCCAGTTTCTTGGTATTGAAGTGTACTGTATCTCCGAAAGACGCATGCATGATAACTACCTCGTGACGAATCTTTGACATCTTATTCCCGTTACTTTCGACTACTGCAGCACTCAGCTTCTCTGAAGTCACTAAGCCAATGTCTCAATATTAATGGCTTCCGTACAGACTTCTAATTACCTGATGAACTCAACCTCATATGTGTGCAAATCGACTTTGAACCTTGCTTCAGGGCCATAAAGCGTCAGCGTAAGGCAGTGTCTATGCTCAGTGGGTATCAGAGAAAGAATCTCAAAATATCTATTGTCTCTTCGCCTCATGGCGAATGTCGTAATTGCTTCTGGTGACATAAATACTCAAGTTGACAACCTATGGGACTCTGAATATCACAAATGAAGCAGTTTCGAGGTCCATGCATACTGAGAAACTATTAAAGACCAAAGTCAGCAACCCTGTGCAGCAGCCGTGGGTAGTACTATTCTCCTAAGCAAAATGTACACACCCTCCGAATCCAACAGTGATTTGAACACAGATCCATTATACTGCCGTCGGCTAAAAATGACGCACCTCAACTCTAGGCTGTCCATTAATTTGAACTAGGTGGCAGGATTCCGATCATGCCATAATATCCACACGCATGACGTTCACTTTTGCGGCTTCAGCAAACAGCTCAACTTCTAGGTGTCTTAGATGTAACGTGGACTAACATACCGCAACCCAGAACTGGTCCACTGTCACTAAAAAGGGATTATTGAGTCAAATTTCAGTTGTGGTCATCTCCAATGTGCCACGAAAAGTGCCTTTGAAACATTTTATATACAGATCTTGGGACAAATAAACTCTGCATGGACATCTGAAAAATCAGTCAGTCTGAAAGTGGTAGGTAGCTTGGTCTCATCGGACACTTTATTTTGCCATGTTCATAATACTTTGAAACACCGTCTAACTAGGAGACTGCGAATAGGCTGAAAGCATTTGTTGGTCCCGATGACAGTATTGCGATGCAAACTAGTGAAATTTACAACAGCCGAACACTGTTAAGGCTCATCCGAAGCCCCCGTCTAGGGAAATGCTGAGTTAGGGAGGCACTGTTGAAGAAATACGATCAGTTGATCCATTCCCATCCGTGCGGAATAGCCAGTTTGTTGGATCAATTTAAAAGCAGTTCAGAAGTCATTCCTCCATCATTGATACACATGCTGTGCGGCCGCGCATTAACTCGACGCTTACTTTGCTCTCTGTGGCCACTCTAATTCTCCCACACACTATTGTGTTTGTGCTCGTTCGAACCAGTTTGACGAACTCTACTCAGTGCCTCCAAACTCTTGAATCTAACCTGTGCGGATTATACTCATGCTCCAGTTCCCAGTTTTCGGCAGATTCTTTGCCGAGTTCTACTTGTGTAACTACATCAAGCCGCAGGTTTTCGGGAAAGACTTTGGTCTCATTCGGAAGCAGAAGCTAAGGGCTCCCAAGCTACGCGACAACCATTCCTGCAAGTTGCAGCATAACAAAGTTACCTCCTTTTTGCTCCGCTCATCAACTGAACTGCTCTAGGGCCGCTTACCAGCGCCCCACCTGCATCGTCGCATAAGGCAGACCGATCAACGCATACTGCCGCTTTGTGTGGGTGTGTGTGTTCAACTGCAAGTCGGCTGGACGCTGAACCCGACAGTCTGCACATTACGACCTCCATCTGTCTAGACCGCCTGACCTTAGTGCGATTGAGCAACTGTCAATTCTTGTGCGTGTTTTGACTTGTTTGTACGTCACGCCTGGCGCAAAGAACACTTATCAAGGTGCGCGCTCGGATAGGCCTTGCTGCAAACGATAAGAGGACGATTAGCATTCCAATGGTTCAACGTCGCCTATGTTGCGCAGACAATTGTAGTAAAGTCCTTAAGATCGGAGTAACCAGTTCTAGCTGTATTAGATCCCACTGTCCGCAATGCGTAGGCAAATCCATCCAAAAGTGAGACAGACAAACAAATTTGCTGGCACAATTTGGTTTTGTCAAACATGTCAAGTCCTTCCAGTTGTCAACTGTTTATCTTTGCTAATGAAATGGTGCGATAGATTGACTGAGATAATCGCGCATTTTGTAAATACTAAGATCGGTCCCACGGAGGTAATTATGGCCACGCTAATACCTCAACCATCCAAAGTAAGCTCTGAATTTAAGCCGAAGAAGATACCTGGACGCTCTAACCGCACTGCAGCGTCTGTGTCTCTAAATCCACTGGGTCACCTCACTCCCATAAGTGGACAAGCCTCAAACATGCCTGCTTCCACTTCTCCAACCATAGACGCTTCACCTGGAGATTCAGCCATGACACCGACAGCTCAGAGCCGAAGGCAATCCGGTGCAGATAACAAGCAGGTAACGTACGCATCGATTGCCTCGACAAACACAACGGGAGCGACACACATAGGTCCATCTTCTGTACCGAGCACACGTGGAGCAACGCAGCTTTCACCGTCAACTCCAGTGGTGCCTTCTAAACAGCCCAAATTGCCGGCAAAAACTATAAAGCTGACACTCGCTAGACAAAACCACGCTGCGTTAACTCTCGTGTGCACCAATGTTCCCGAGTCCAAATCTGGCACAATAAAAGGCAAGTTGCAAGACGATCGCAACCAGTGGAGTTCCATCTGCGATGCGATTGGTATTCGGGTTGAGCCTGCAATGCTGCAACGCGTAGCGCGTCACCCGACCTCAGTGCACTCTGGTGAACCTCGAATTCTTCGAGTAACACTAGACTCAGCAGATGAGACAGAGGCTGTCCTGCTCTCAGCAGTTCGTCTTCGCAACTCACCGAGCGGAGTGCGCATATTACCCGATCTACCTTGGAAAGATCGTCCAAAAGAAGCAGTTGACCAACGCGGCATTCCTAATAGGGATAGCAAGAAAACAATATTTGTTCATGGTGTTCCCGAGCTTCTGCATTCTTCTGATCACGATGCGCAAACACATGACCGAGAGCAGTGGTGCTACATCCGCGAAGCACTCTCTGTTGACAATGTTATTGCCAAATCCTTGACAAGAGTTCCGTCATCACCTAACTACAAGGGCTGCGGTCCAAGACTAATGAAAGTAATATTACACTCCGAGGGAATGACGCAAGTTCTGTTGGATAACTGGTTAAAGTTTCGAGCCAGGTTGCCAACAGAGATCCGGCTAAAGGTAGCAGGCGAACGGCCAAGAGTCGTAAGCAATTCGATGGAACTTGCAAACGCTGCAAATTCTTTAT
Source organism: Dicrocoelium dendriticum (assembly GCA_944474145.2). NCBI lineage: Eukaryota > Metazoa > Platyhelminthes > Trematoda > Plagiorchiida > Dicrocoeliidae > Dicrocoelium > Dicrocoelium dendriticum. The sequence goes on along the minus strand of CALYDF020004833.1, from coordinate 9,546 downwards.
CTGCACAGTCCTGCGGAGAGACCGACACAACAGCACCCACGGCACACAACAGGACAGAGCACAGCACGAGTGAAACGTCTGTTCAGGAACGCTCAATAATGCCATGCAACTTGACTGAAATTCATAAACCAAAAAACGATTAATGGCCGGCCACCTAACGGCCGGCTTAAAAACTAACACAAAGTTGACATCCATCAACGCACTCCTAACAACAAAAGCCCTATCTTGTATGTACACAAACGCCCAAGGCCTTCTAAGTAAGTTGGCCGAACTTAGAGAACTCCATGCCTCACAACCGCGGGACCTCGTCATGATTACAGAGACCTGGTTAAACCCTGAGATAACCGATTCTGAGATCAATTTACCCGGTATGTCGCTGCTTCGGAACGATAGAACCGGAAGGGGTGGCGGTGTGATTCTTTATTATAATACAAACCTCCGATGTGAAGTTATCGATCACCCAGAAATCCGAGCTCCTGATTCGCTTTGGTGCCGCCTATGGTTGCGAAACAAGGACACATGTCTACTAGCCGTGATTTACCGCCCACCAAACTCAACGTCGGAAATGGACTCCAAACTGAACCACGTCTTTCAGTTTGCTTTGAACAAGTCCTACACCCACATTCTTATCGCTGGAGACTTTAACGTGCACGACATAGAAACGCCAGCAACCGACGGTACGCAGTTTAAAGCCTGCTTGCAAGAGCTAATTGCTAGCCACCCTCTGTACAACCACGTAACCTCTCCCACCAGATTTCGAACTGCTAACAAGCCATCGATACTGGATCTTGTGCTCACTAACGAAGAACTCATGGTTGACGGGATAGTTACAAGCACACCACTGGGTCGTAGTGACCATGTTACTCTACTCTTTGACTATATATGCTATGCGGAGTATCCTGAAAAGGAGGATGATAAAGTGCATACTGTCACGTACTATAATGTGTTATCTACGCTTGTTAAGGATACATCTTGGACTTTCTTAACCGAATGCCCCCCAGATGTTGCCTGGGAAACCTTTACAAGGACGTTTAGCACACTGGTAGCGCACGCATCGGAACAGAAGTCCTTCCAACCCAAAACAAGCATAAGTCATTTCTGAGGAGCAGAACACGTAAATGTATGTCCCGGAGAGATTTGGCATGGCGAGCTCACAAGGACTGCTCGAATGCCGAAACCTGGACTGCATACGTGACACATCGTAACTTCTGTGTGAAACTGATCCGCGAAGACAAGGTCACGCATCAGCAGGAGTTAATGAAGCGATTCTGCACGAACTGCAAACTTCTGTACAGGCACGTTAACGGCCTTCGAAAGGTGAAGCGGGGGATTCCAGCACTAGTCACGGCTGATGGATGCACGCGGTCAGCAATGGAAGCAGCCGATCTCCTACGGCTTCATTACTCCCAAACTTTCCAGCAGGTAACGAGCCCAAATATTCTCCTCGTTTCTATTACTCCACCGTCGGGTTTAGACAACATCACCTTCACTGCGGAAGCTGTGTTGATGAAGTTGTTATTCTTGCGTATCCACAGTTCTCCTGGAGTCGACAACATCCGACCAAAGGCTCTGCAGGCGGTAGCTAGTGATCTAGCAGAACCACTGGCTATTTTCTATCAGCGATGTCTAGAGGAGAACCGTATTCCACCAGTATGGAAGCGAGGGGTCATCACTCCTATTCATAAAGGAGGTAGCCGCACTGATCCTGCCAACTACCGTCCAGTAACACTACTTCCTGTACTATCCAAAGTGATGGAATCAATCATCGCAGATGCGCTGATGCAGTATCTGGAAAGCCACAACTTAATAGCCCCAGAGCAACATGGCTTTCGTCAAAAGCGTTCATGTAATACTAACCTATTAATTGCACGTAATAGCTGGACTGAAGCTGTTGATGATGGAGCAGGAGTCGATGTCATCTACCTGGACTTCTCAAAAGCATTTGATCGCTTAGACCATCGAATTCTTCTTCAGAAGCTTCGGAACTACGGCATTGGCGACCCAATCCTGAGTTGGATTAGCAATTTTCTACACGAACGACGGCTAGAGGTGAGAGTCCGAGAATCATTGTCCGATGCAATCGATGTGGTGTGTGGTGTACCACAAGGCTCGGTGCTTGGACCTCGTCTATTCTTGGTGTTCATTAGCGATTTGGTGAGATCAAATGCTTCCGATCTCCTATTTTCATGGCTAATATCTAGATGTGGTGAAGGATATGAGAACCGGATGACCATGAACGGCTCCTGTGCGATCTTAACACGGTGTTGAACTGGTCAACCTAGACAAATGTCGCTTGTGCAGTTAAGCCATAGACATAACTACGCATATTTGCTTGGGACAAACGGATTGGGGAACAGTGCCCAGGAGCATGACCTTGGTGTGCTCGTACAGAGCGATCTCAACTGTTTAAATCAGGCTGAGGTAGCTGCCAAAAGATGCAACCAGCACGTCGGCATACTGCGAAGGACATTCGGGAGATTTGACCCATCAATCTTCCTAATGATACACAATTCTAACGTGTGCCCTCTTGTTGAATACCCTAACCAAATTTGGCAACCTTGGTCGAAGCGCAACCTAGAGTCATTGGCTGCACTACAACGAAGAGCAACAAAGAATGTAAAGGGCCTGCGCTTTCACTCTTACCACCGAAGGCTGAAGTCGCTGGGAATGTTCAGCAGACGCTAGCTAAGGCTACGCGGCTATGTCATATTAGCGTATCAGATACTGAATGACCCCAACCACGTATCCCGCCACTTGCTGAAACTTAACCACAACACACAGTTCAGGGGGAACTGTTTAAACTTGAATAAACAATATAGCCGTCTAGAGTGTCGAGGTATTTACTTTTCTCTTCGGGTTTGCCAACGCTGGAATGCACTCCTGGACTCAGTTTATCCTCCCTTGTCTTCGGCGTTTACAGAAAAGGAATAGACGTTGTTCTTAGTTCCCAACACTTTGTTAACTAAACTCTTCTATTGTAGATTACACCAAGCATACTTTACTACCGGATTTACATATCAAATGAACTCAAGCGAGCGACCATATTTTACTTTTCTCACGCCTTGTACCAAAGACCACTGCACCCCAAAATATTTCTGAACGTTTATGCTCATTTTTTTAGTTTTACACTGATGTTATTTATCAAAGTATTCATTTCAGCAGACGTTCGGTAGATGACCCAGATATATTTTGATTTCATCGTGTTCACCCCAACCATCCTACGGGAGGTGTCAAGCACTTGCTTTATCCCGTGATAAATCACTGTTCATTGTTTATTGAAAGATGAAAAGGAATCAACGGTGGCTAATATATCAACTACAACCGCTTCCATTTATTACGCTAAAGAAATGTTTTGAGACTGGTGCTGGTAGACCCTCATACAAAACTTCTTAACGGGCCAAAGCATCTGTGAGTAAATCTTCGAGCCATTGTACTTACTCCCCTTGTCTCCAAGCTCCTAGAAGGTGTTCTGCTACGACTCAGCGGCTTTCGCCCTGATCGAGGTGGTATTGACAATGTGTCGATTATTTATCACGTGTAGGAGCAGTGACACACAGATGACCGAAGATGGCGTTTCCTAACCTTTTGGTTGTGTTAATTTGTGGTGCTGCCTAGCCGTGAAGGGTTTAGCAATGCAACTAAATTGCGTGGTCTCTCAACTGTGCAAATCTAGTTTAGGTAGGGGCCTATGAGGGCCTGCTACCTGAGTTGGCCACAATAAGCGAGGTTCTGCAAGGTTATCGGGTGAATAATGTGCTTTATGCACTCCTGAAGGGTGAATATTCTGCTGTAAGTAAATCCCTCAGATAGGAATTATACAGCAAGGCCGAATTTGAACGCCCAGCCATCGTTGCTCTGCAACTCTGGGATAGGAAAAATGACGAAATACTTTGTCATCTCACATTCTTTTGGAGTGCAAGCTCTGCCAGTTGAGATAGAGAAAATCCATAAATCTGCTGCCGACAACGTATTTGGGGCTGACGCAGCTGCTTTGCAGACTTATTTAATGGATTGATGTGTTGTGCTGCAAGAATCAATGTGTTTTGTAACTTCAAGGAGCGAAATACTTTTGCAAACCTGAGTGGACTTTTCAGTTTTTAACAGTCATCGAACAGTCACTATAACTAACCGATTAGCTCATTTATCTCAACAGTTAAAACACACGGTCGCCAGTTCACTGCGGTCGTTACTTCAAGTATTAGCGCACCGATGAATTTCCCAGTGTATAAGTTGCCTGTGTATCTGGCGATCTCAGAACATTGCGAAACATGGCCAATTCACTAAGAAGTTGCCGAGAAACCGAATGTTATTCATCACGGTGCTTGCCAACTAATGGTTTCATCTAACGGGTGCACCGAGTAGTTGTGTGTTGTGTGTTGTGTGTGTTGTGTTCCATCAGTTACCGTTATATCACGGTACCCTTCAGACAGTCTCAAGGATTTCCTGCTTTTAACGTCAGTATCAATTCTTGACGACTATTGACGACAATCCAAAAATACGAAAAATATATCAGGCTGCTATTTGTGTACCGGCCAATTGATAATTTTAGTACGTACCTTGACCTTTAAAATCAGGAACCATAAAGGAAGGTCCATTTCCAGGAATAGAGGAGCGGCCAGAGTGACTCAGTGACCAGTCTAGTCGTCTGTTTCATTTTTGGGAACTGAAACTCATGGAAAAATCGTGGAAAAGGACTCAAAAGAAATGACGAAATGTGATACAACAGTTTAGAAAAGAGGAAACATCTTCATTTCAGAAGATGAATGAATTTAATTTCGGTTGAGGTCACCAGTTTATCGAAGCCTGTGGACTTGCCATGGGACGTCTGACACCGTTTTTTACCACATGGAAGTGTTAGGAGGACGCAGTGATACAGAGGCAAGCTCTGCTCGCCTGAGGACACGGTGGTGTGTTGCTTCGGGCGACGTCGAAGCAACTTGAAGTATCCACGCTGTGACGATTGATAAATTCCTAGCGTGATTGTACGATGGATTTAATTGCAGCGCCGAGCGTCCCACCGTTCCGGTAAACAAGACAAACAAACAATGCGTTATTCGTAGAAAGTAGGAGTCACGGTTAAACTGCACACAATAATCTGCCTTGACGGGGAATCGAACCTCGGTCCCACGAATTACCGGTCCGCAGCTCTACCACTGAGCTACCGAGGGCTGACGATCAGGTGCGCAATTCGATACATGACTCCTGCTTGGTGCGCGACTTATTGCCAATGAGCTCACAGTATCTGTCCTGGCGTTGCAGATTGGCTCACTCACTCCTCACTACAAAATGGAGCGAAGTATCTCTCCTTCTTATTTCCATAGGGCGATGGTAGGTTACTTTGGATTTTTGTGAGTAGTGTAATGCTCGAGGGCTGACGTTGAGGTGCGCAATTTAATACATGACTCCTGCTTGGTGCGCGACAATGCATTAGTTCACATTTATCGCATAGCATGTAACGGGATAATTCCTGGACCGTTACCTCAATCAGCATGCAGTTCTACCAAACATGCGGATTGCGTTCTTCATTATTTAACGATCCTTGCTCTTACCTTGACTCAACCATGTTCTCTACTCTGCCGATCGTCCTGTTGGTCCATCCTCATCGGGTCGAAGTCCACAGTTATCACAATGCTGTTTTGGTCCCTAAACATATGTATTTAGAAGACTGGCAGCATCAGCCAGGTACTTATTGTTGATTTTAGATATCAGACAATTTCTTAAATTAAAACGTGAGTTGTCCACTCCCCATAAACTCTCCTTTGGTTCTCATTAGGGTTGGTATCCTTTGCTGTAGGCGTTTTATTCTTTAGCCAACTTAGCAATCAGACCCACTTTTTATCTAGATTGGTGAAGTCGGAAACAAATAATTTTCAATCAAGACTAACTTTCGCGAATTTCGCGCAATCACATTATGCTTTAGTTTCAACTTGAGTCAATGAATAAGAAAGTCGCAGAGTGTAACAACACCGTGGTCTCATTATACAGACCGCACTTGTCTAATAATTCTGCTCGTCTTCGGAGAGAGCTGAGTAGGTTTTTGCTGTCATGACGAAAGTCTGTTGATGTCAAGCGTATTACTGAAGAGAATGCTTGATATTTCTACAGGAAACTAAGCCTGGGAGAACAATGAAATAATTATAGGGAACGTCGCCATTACGCGCGCGGAATACCTGCATTTTCTTATTCTTTTTACAGCGAATGGTCTATTTAATGGTCACACATTAAACGATGTCCCGATACATAAGTTGTCGTCTTCAATGGACACGTGAAGTAGCTCGTTACGGTAGGAGCCAAAACTGATTTGATGACGTTAACCATAGAGACTTACAGATGTGACTAGGTGTTTAACCTCACCTTGACCACACCGGTTGTGACTGGCAAATTCAGGAGCAGTCTGGCACTAGCCTTGGGACTATCATGAGAGGCAAGGCAGTCCCAAGGGTTACAAACGCTTTAAAGCTGGATCCATGAATAGCTTCTACGTGAAGTCCTCAAGCCTCTTCTTATTACGATTGATTCATCATCGCTAGCATTACCACAGTATTGTGAGATCCATGGAAAAACATTCTGTGAACCTGTTTCAATGTCATGCCGCTCCCTGACAGCATAGATGAGACCACCGGCATTTTGTCAAGCTGCGAGTTTTCGTGACTGTTCCCTTCACATTGGCAGTTTAACCAGAACAAAGTGGTTATCTTCATAGCCAACAACCCGTACAAAGTTTTTCAGCCATGCTTTACAACTGCTTATGCTTCCTTTTATTTTTTCCTACTATCCCAGACAGCAGGATGCCTTGGAATTTTTGGTCTGTCTACTTGACACCCTTCACTCAGAATTGAAGCAGGGCGCTGCGGACTGCTACCGTGCATCCCCACCCGGCTCCACAGTGGATTCCACCTCACTGGAAACAGGCAATGAAGAGTCAGGTCTTACTTTCCTCCAATCTGATATGGGTAACGCTGCGAAAAACAAACTACCAACAAGAGAAAAGATAAAAAACTTATTCCGTCCCTCCCGTCGGCGGATGATAGAGCACATGGCGGAAGAGGCACCACGTGAAACTAGCCCACAAGTTGGCAGGCCACCGGAACCTCCCGAGCAGAAACCGCCAGATACAGGAAAGAATCAGCATCCAGCCGACATGTGAGATTTGTTAGGTAGTGTAAGACGAACTGTACACATTAGCGCATGATTTGTCCTCCGGAGTATCTAAATCTGTTGATGTCCTTTCAGATCATGGGAGGAGGAGAACCGACGAGAATGCAGTTGGGTCAAAGGTAAGGGTAGTTACCATATAAAAATTTCTTATTATCATGTGGCGTGGTCTATAAATGGGTTTTAAAACCGTATCGCCTAACCGTACGTTTGGGACATGCGTGATTGAAAAATGTTTGCTGAAATTTGTGTAACTTGAAGAAAACCACAAGCATTACTGGTAACAAGTATGATATGCATACCGCCGAATTTTCATAACTCTTTGTTTGCTCCTAGCTCAGGAGACTGGACCAAAGTGGCCAACATAGAGTGGTCTGAATCCATAGAGTTTACATGGTGAACCTTTAAGCAACGAACAAACGGTCAATTGAAAGAAATGGTCAGGATATGTAGGTGGTCTGCTTTGCGTGTTTTATTGCATGCGCTTGTTAGACTACTTGGTACAACTGAGCACACTAGCTGTGGTCAGAGGTGTCGGCGTGGCTGTCCGCTTAAAAATGGTACGTTAACGATTTCTATTTTAGCTTGGCCTATCCATCGTCTTTGGAATGTGCCGCGTAGTTTCACAACTGTGTAATCTGTTCTCGCCCATCACACCAATAAACCTCCTAGCATTGAACTCACGAGGTAACGTCCTATATTCCACTAAATTAACGAGTAATATTTTTGAATATATTTTAGCTTATGCTGTAAATTAGATATACTTCTCGGGATGCAGTCCTGCTTGTCGCACCTGAAGCAATTTAAATGGCACAACGAAATAATGTCAGGGGTATGTGGGTCCACGACAACCATGGGCTTCAGCTGCTAAATACGGGGATTATTAGCTGTTCTGCGAAATATCATCTGCGGACAGGATAGCCGACATCTTAACTATTGATGATCCGCACACCTAACACCCCTCGTGGCGTTCTATCTCCGTTGTCTTGTCCCTGGAATATTCAATTAGTTATACTGGGTGACTATGGAATGACCGTTTCCGTAAGCTCAACCGCTTCCCTCTCAAATCTCCGTCAAGGAGACCAACAAGTACTCAAGAGAGTTGCGAGTGTTCACTGTAGTTTGGAGACACCACGTAGACGTCGGATGGAATATGTATAGTGTGGGACATGCAAGTGGGACGCCACAAGCCTAAAACATAACTAAACACCAGAAGAAATGTAATCATTCTCCAGGTAAAAGTCCGTGGTCGGCCAATTGGAAACCAAAGGTGTTATAACATTGGAATAGCTATGCTCTACACATTAGAATACCTGATTTATCTGACAATTCTTATGTGGATAATGTTTATATATATATATATATATATTGCCGAGCACGATTTTTGCTACAGATATTTTACCATTAGAATCACGGTGGAATAGGAAAACGGGACCAGAATAACAAAAAACAAACAGGTAACACTTGTGCCCATTTTTCCAAGCACAGCTTTTTGTGTTTTCTTTTTGATAGTTTGTTTTACTAAGGGACGAAAAGTGAGCCACACCAATACACAGAGGTGCATGTCCTCGACTGACACTAGTCTTGAGCCTTGACTCTCAAGGTTTTCAAACAGCGATAATCCGGATCTCGGGGACCCAGATCAGTCAGCCAAAAGCAACCGATCATAGCCTACACTTTCGTCGGCTTTTACACGTGGCCTCTCCAAGTCGTAGGCTGTCCACCACACTGCTTGTTCCAGCCAGGCCCAGCAACCGCGAACAACGTAAACGTAGAGGACGCTGAGCGAGCGTATGCAGTACGTATCCATGCTCCCACAGTTGATGCAGCGAGACAAGCCTCTTCAGCGACTAGTTGTTCCCACCCAATACACACTGTCTAACAGCACAGTGGTTAAGTGGAGCAGCCACCACACGATGGGCAATTGGCCGCAAGAGACGGTGCTCGAAGTCAGGCGGTCAGCACAGGGCAACCGTGCGATCAGACCAAGTCTCGCAATGGTACAACAGTACAGCGAGGGCAGTCACACAGCGAACCAGCCTTTTGATGGGGAGACAAATAGCATGGCGGCGCCGCATGTGCTCAGTCTTGAGGAAGCGAAACAAGCTCTCGAGATACGTATCGAAATCTCGTCCCCAACACCCCCCAATGGTGACGAAGCTTCTCAGGTAGACAAAACACTCCACAACCTCCACTGTCTCACCACCAAGAGTGAGTGCAGGCACAAGCGTGTACCACCATCCCCCTCGTTAAGTGCTTGCTTATCCTAGCTGAGAAATGCGACCGGTTAATCACAGAAGCAGAGCAGAGGATCAACAATAAGATTACTTCAATGGAAGCGAGCATGGACCACAGAAGCGTAGCGGTTGCTAAGCAACGGAATGCTGAACA
>CALYDF020004832.1:0-14991 GCA_944474145.2 Dicrocoelium dendriticum | reverse complement strand
CGATATCCAAGATAATCAGAGGAATCAACTAGGAAAACACATTTTGAACGTTTCAAACGGAACCCGTTTTCGGACAACCTGTGTAGGACTTCATCCAGAGTGCGCAGGTGGTCTACTTCTGTCTCGCTGAAGATTAGTAGGTCGTCAAGATATGCACAGGTGTTCGGCATATCCCGCACGACGTTGTCGATTATCCTTTGGAAAATCCCCGGGACAGAGTTCATTCCAAATGGGAGTCCAATGTATTCAAATAAACCCAAATCTTGGTCAATCATAGTAAACGGGCAAAAAAGGATCATTCACTACCACCTGGGAATAAGCGTGACTTAAATGGAGTTCAGTGAACTTGACTCCACCAGATAAACTGGCATATAAATATTCGGTTGTTGTGAGGGATAACGGTCCATGATAGCACGGCAATTCACTATTACTTGTAATCAACGCAAATCCGCACACTGCCGTCTGGCTTAAGCACAGGTGTTGCCAATTCGAATTTTTGTACCGGTACGATTGTACCTTCGTGCTGGAACCGTTTCAATCCTTGCTCAAGCTCTGGCTGTGGAGAATAACGTAGTGTTCTGGCCTTAAAGAATTTTGGCCTACTAGCATCTGCCATATGGATTTTGGTTTTCAAATTGTTGAGCATCCCCAACAAGTGTTCTTTAACTATCTCTAGGTATCGCTTTAGGACTGGGTCTATGGTTTCCACCTCCACGGAGTTGATTGCATTCAGCGCCTGCGGTGAGTGTTTCAACGAATCACTCCCCAGCAGATTGGTCGATGCATGAGGAACAATATGAAGCATTAACTCGTGCGATCTGCCCTGATGTTAAACTAGCACCTGACGTTTTCCCAGTAGGTCTATGACTTTCTCCAAATAAGTTTTGAAAACTATCACTCGGTTCCAAATTAGGTAATGGTGAAAGTGCATTCTGGTCTATTAAGGTTACTGATGAGCCAGTGTCATATTCAACTAAAACAGACCGATCATTAACAACAGGGGTTATGATCTGCGGAGGTGCATTGGTCATGTTTGCACTGTTCGCAGTTCATAACATTTAACTGTGAACCAAATGACTCATCAACGCTTTTGTTCAGCAATTAAATGGAAATTTGTGATGGTAGGGAACAGCACACACGAGCCAAATGGCTAACTTTACCGAACTTCTTGCATTTCATTCGCAAGTGAGGGCACTGTCTGGGGGAAATGTGTTGATCACCGCATCGGTAGCATAGAAACTTCCGCATAATATTCTCAGAGGCAAAAAATCGAGTTAGTTTGTTCAAATTTTCCTGCAGGCAGAGCGAGGTTACAAGTGAAAACTGGTTTTTCAGTTGTCCTCTCTGCTGAACAATGTTGCAAGCTGTTTCCCAAGAAACAGTTCCTTCTTCCTGGGATAATAGTGTTTCTCTTGATCCATCATCTTCAATTCCAGCTACCAAGCACTGAATTTCCATGACTTCTTCAAAACGCAACGAAAGGATTGTGTTGTAATGACACTCTGCGGTAGCTTGGTGAATGCGTGCGGTAAAATCATTTACGCTTCCTCCGCGCAGCTGCTGTAACTTCAAAAACTGATTGCGAGCCGAAAACGCGCTCTGCTAAATTCCCCATAATTCCTCAACTAAATGAATCACTTGTGGGATCCTATGTCTAACCATTGAGTTCATTGCATCGAAATGTCTTTGTCCTTCAGAACCAAGAGCCTGACGGCACAACGTAACCCAATTTGTATCTGACAATCTAATGGAAGGATTCAACACAAGAAAAAGAGTCATCTGATTTTGGAACGAGTTTTTCCATTGAATCTCTGTTTGTAAGGAAGTTTGTTCTGAGGTCTCCGGGAAGCGAAATAAGAGACCCGCATATGGCTTCCTATTGCCCGTCGCCAATTGGTGACGTACCAATGTTGTATTCTTAATCAGTGTAGGAACACGTAATCTGTCAAGTAGTAGGTAAACAACAACGCCGGGTGGTACGTCTGAAGTTGTAGTCCCCTCCAAACCGGAGCCAAATGAAATCATACAGAATAAAACGAACCAATGAGAAACAGAGACTAATCGGCGAATACCCTATAGTCATGTGATTGGGCGGGTGTGGCATGACGCATTGGTTATGGATGTCTCTAACACTGCGGGAATGCAAAAATAACAGCGGCAACCACTTGATTCATAAGTACGCATATACTGGTACAATATTAGTATAAACTTTCTCGTAAACAAGTAGCACGAACCTGACTAAAGGCGCACCGACAGTGGGATCATGACTTTGTATACTCCAATTATAAGTGAAATACTACAAAATCTTTAAATCATTGGCAACGGATTTCCTATGAGAAATTCTGTTGCGACCTTTCAACACGCAACATCTAAATCTGCAAGTACCTTCTAATTCCATGGCTCCCTTAGCATTAAATGCCAGACACAACCTGCGGTTACTTTTTTCTTTTATTATAGACGCCGTGATGAGAAAGTTGCTATTTATGCGCCTGCACGTCCGTCCAGGAAATGATGGCTTCCTCCCAAGGACGCTAGTTGTGGAGGCTAATGTTTTGGCTGAATCATTGGCGAGACTGTATCAGCACTGTCTTGACGAAAGGCACATTACTGCAATATGGAAATAAGGGATAACAACTCCCATTTACAAAGTTGCTAGTCGTTCCGACTCAGCTTAATATCGAGCAGGGACTCTACTGTCAGACCATCCAAAAATTATAGGGGCTATCGTTGCCGACGCACTCATGTCTTATCTAGACAGCCTTGGCTACATCGATCAGAAGTAAACCGGCTTCCACCAGAATCGATCGTGCACAACCAACCTACTGTTAGCACGAGACAGCTGGACCGAGAAGATCGATGCTGGTGCAGGCGTTGATATGGTATACATTGATTTCTCAAAGGTATTCGACCGGAAGGACCATCGTATCCTTCTCGCCAAACTTCAAGAATGTGGCATTGGGGACCCTCTCCTTGGGTGAATTCGCAAGTTTCTCTCACACGGGCGTCTGTATGTAAGTTTATGTGAATCCATCTCAGACCCAATTCACGGCGAATGCAGAGTGACACAAGGTTCGGTACTTGGGCCCGTCTATTTTTGGTCTTCATAAATGATATATTGAGCCAAAGTAAGTCAAACTACTCTACGCCGATGACATCAACTTTTGTTGAGTGATTAGAGCTCCAGAACACGATATACAGCTACAACTCGAATTTCACAAGATATATGGATGGTCGGTCCAAAATCTCTTTATATTCAACCTAGCTGAATGCCAAGTGTTCCATTTGCGACAGTGAATGGTTCATACCCATAAGCTGGGAGACCAGGATCTACAACGCTGTTCTCTCGAAAAGTGTTTCTGTGTTCTGATCCATGAAGATATCGGCTGATTGGAGTAGTCTAACTAAGCATGGAAGAAGGGGATCCAAGTCGAGGGTCTTTCACTGAGAGGTTACGGGCAAATCGAACCGTCTACTTTTCGCAAAAACTTCGCAATTATATACGTCATCATGTTGAATAGGCACTTCAAGCAAGGCACCCACGGCTATAGCGGAATCTCACGGCCTTGGAAGTTCCGCAACGTCGAGCGATCAAAAATGTCAAGGGGTTGCACCACTTGTCATACTAACAGCGCCTCAGAGTGTTTGGTATTTTCAGCGGACGTTATCGAGGTTTGCATGTTGACCATAGAATGGCATACCAAATTTTAATCAACACTTATCACGCGTGATATCACCAGTTGAAACTGAGTCACAACAACAAACTGAGAGGCCATTATCTCAAACTAGCAGAACATTACAGTCAATTGGCGTGTCGAAGAAACTTCTTCTCGCTTTGTGTTGGCTACACGTGGAATACCCTCTCGGAAGCTATTATTACAGCCCCCAGAGTAGACGTGTTCAAAGCACGTTTCGACGGAGCACTGGGGGTACTATACCATATCATGTAACCCGAACGACCAAGAGAAGAAAAACAAAATAAATCAAACCATCTCCATTTTTGCCCGGAATTCACAAACGATAATCTTGGATAATACATAAAACCAAATGTAATCTGCTCTGAAGGGAACATCTTAACCGGCAAGTTCGCAATTTGCGGTTGTTCGCTATTTAGTATTGCTATGTTTTCCCTCCTTTTGCTTACTCCTAACCGATCATCTAGCGGGACATGTCAAGCTTTGGCTTTTATTCTCTACAATATCCCATTGACCACTGACAATTGGACGCAGTTTCAATGCATGTAAAATTTGGCACTAAGGTGCAACAAAACAGCGCCCGTGCTCGAATTGGTAACAATCATCTCCGCTCGACAGTTATCATCATAAATCCCACTCAAGCAACAACTCGCCAGTTGAACACAAGCGCCCAATTAGCATGTGCCATAATGATTTATCCGTATTGCATGATATGTGATTAAGATCCAATAAACATACCTTTTAATTCACATACCAAGGACAGAATGGTGCACCAATCAAGCGTTAACCCGTCATTAATTACCACGTTTTGCAGCAGCAATTTTAGGTATCCCTACCTGCCCTGTTTTCATTGACCCAGGGTACGGGCACATTTCTGACGTGAAAATATGTGAAACATGCTGCGCGGTCTTTCATGAGGCGCGGGAACCGGAGAACTTGTGTGCTACTCACAGCAAATCAGACATGGATATTCGGTTTGAGTGTGGCTCATTAGCGCCAATTTATTATTAAGTACGAACGTGCCTTCCCAGCACCTATGAAGTCATATGGTTGATTTTGTAAACCATGAAAGGAATGTTCTACAAAAGGTAACATAATCGTAGCGCCAAGCGCTTTGGATGGGCTCAGATGCCAATAACACTGATGTTGCCTTGTTTTGCACCTGATGTATCATGAGTCCCAAAAACGTCATCCGTTTAACTACTGTAGCAAACCTTGTAGCTGTTTCTCTTAAAATTGCGTTATGTGTATTGTTTAACAAACAAGTTTCAATGTAATTTTAGGGTCCATTTTGGATTACACGTGTGATTGGATTGCAAAGCACACTCTCAATGTAGACCGCGATTCATTTAGAAGGGAAGGTTGCCCGCTGCGATCACCAGGACCGTAGCCGAAGCAGATGGAAATTTGGTGATTTCCGCCCACCTTGACCGGGTAGCCAAAGGGGTAGGGGATTTGGTTACCATCCGAATGGGTGCAGGTTCGATGCTTGCTGCCTTCAACTAATGAGGTGAAATGACATCGAAAAGTGTCGTCGTTGTGAAGTTTCAATCTGTTCAACGGTATATTGTTAGATGAAAAGCCTGAACTTCATCTTGAATGAATCTAGTATTACATATAGTAGATTGAATAACCAATGGATTTTGGTTGGAAACATTGTTAATTTGTTGACCCAAAGTTTTGACTATTCAGTTACCTTTCTTACGTGTCCTAGTTGTTTCGATTCTTAGTCGGAAGGGCGAACGTCCTTTACAGAAATCACCCCAGACATCCAAAGTACCCACCCGAATACAGAACTTTGTGGGCAAAGGTGACATTGCCACAGGGCGTACTTACAGCCTGAGCCTTGAGATGAAAAAGCGTGCGACCTAAAACAATAGAACGACTGCTTGTCAGCAAAGGTTATTTTAATGACTCAGCCAAAGCAAAGCATGTTCACTATAATAGCGGTGCAATGCATAAACTACAGAGGAAGGTGGATGTTGACAAAGCACATGAGTTGTCACATAGTGGTAGTGTCCTGAGGAAAACTGTTACTTTCATTGTGGTTTTGTGTGGTAACTGCCGCAGCAGTTAGCTCATTACGGTTCGACTCTATACATATTTTAGTACCCTAGGTAGAGCTCAGTTGGCTTACACCAATGTCCTGGGGACGGCTCCATTGCTACCTGCACAGCCTGAGTCGTTGTATGGTCATGGCATGTCTGAGTTGAACCTGACGACGGCTGCGCAAGTTGCGCGAAGCTATACGTGCTCCGCAAAAGTTACTATCTTTGTTACTATGATATTTACCATGTGCCGGATTGGTAGATTTGAAATTTTGCTCAATAGTATGATTAGTTTCGCTGACGATGAAACCTACATATCATCTTCGTTGATTCCAACTTCATCAGACAGCTGCATCTATGTAGTCCTCACAAATTCTCTAAAACATTTTATTCAACTTGCCACTGAAGAAGGAGAGTTAACAGAAAGTCATACATAAAGATAAATATAATTTAATTACATAAATGCCCGCGTGGTGCACAACGCGAACTAGATCTGATCCTTCTACAGGATGTCGCCTAAGTCAACGCTAAGTTGCGATGCATAAGGAACCGCTACATCGCTGTCAGGAAGCCAACGAACGTGCGATCACATGATCAGCTCAATGACAAATACACTCGATACTGTTGAATGAAATAATCCAGCGCGACTAGTTTTGGGTTCACCTTGCTTACGTCGTTTGTGGTGGAATCTACACAAATATTTGCAACCGTGAAAGTGCTAACCTGTCCATCACCTATGCACGGGACTTGCATGTCTCCTAACTACCACGCATGGGGATTGAAATCATAAGCGGGAAGGGACTGTGCTGCTAGGGAAACACGATATTTATCCATCATGTTGCATAGATCATTAGTTTACATTGCTGACTTTCGTCTGTTCTTGGAAAATGTATTCTGCTACCTGCACCTTGTGCAGTGAGAAGGACTCAGAGTATCGTCGGGGAGACTAACAGAACTATACCATTGGTAGCATCCCGCTATTGACTTTGCACATCCTGCGTGTGTCCAGCTACATCTGCGCTATTGTAGAGGGGTCGCTTCCAAAAATGCCTCGGGGGAGCTCTTCGGAGCTAGCTGAGAGCGGATCGAGAAGGACGGCTAGAGACGAGCCTAAGCCCGGAACTATGGAGCGGGAATATGTGGACAGCGCAATAATTCGGACATATACGCCGCTAGCGCAACCCACAGGACCGAGGCCGAGCCGATTGACACAGCCCAGAACAAGCAAGTCGAGAGCTTTTGAACGAATCCTGGCCGATACAAATCAGGTACAGAGAAGAGGGGATCGAGGCGAAAACAGGAAGGCGGGTCTTCCAAGTCAGAGCTCCCGAGGCGAAAGGACTGGCTCATCTCTAACATCCGTACCTGTGTTGCGTTGTGGGACGGAAATCTAGTCGATATTCGATGGCGCGCGTAAGACCCTAGTGTGCCCATTTTCGGTGCAATAAAGGTCCACCCACCTGTCGTGTCGTTTTCGCTACACTATGATCAAGTTTACTGTTGGTCGTTCGTGTGTAGCTCCGGCAGCTAGTTTCATTCACTGTGTTGGTCGTGTTTAGCTTTACCTCGAAATGATACGAAAGCGATCTTTGAAGGCATGGGGCGAGGCTCTTTATGCACGCAAATCCCCACTCGCTAGTATAAGCTATGTGTGTACGCGGCTTTATCTTCTAACTCAGGACAGATGTGAGGACAATACCATGGTTTCTTTGCTAGTGCGTCTACTTCAGCTTATGGTGTGCTTACATTTTAACCATGTAGGATGTAGAAAGGAATAACCATGAAAGACTCATTATGGCCAGCAGAATAGCCAATCCAAATGTCAAACCATGGAACGCCTACATAAACGAGCGAAACGATTGCATTCAAGCTGTATGCCATGACAAAATGAAACGCCAACAGAACAGCGAATCTTGAGGCAGCTAAGACACGAAGGGATCCCAGGCAAAACGCTTAAACTACAGTTGACTTGGGCAATTGACTATTCTTGCCATCTAGACAAAGTAAAAGGAAGAATAGAATCAAATGTTTAACTAAACATTGAGCAACACATAAATACCTGCAGAAAATCTGGAAGGACGCAGGATCCAGAGTTAGCTTCAACTTGAAATTTTCATGATGTAATGCACTGATTAACGGATAATTACAGGAAGTGGCAAGGATTACATGTTTAATCACAACGCTTGGCCCAGTTATCGTGTGACAAAATGCGAAGTAAGAAAAATCGTGTCTGATTCGTTCGATACGCTAGTAGGTTCAAACATGCCCCTGGGACTGTCATTCAAGACATCAATCGAAAGCTGTTGTTACAGTAAAAATGTAAATCTGGAAAGCGCTGTTGCTTCGTTTTAGGCATATATCCGGAAAACGTGATTTATCAAGGCATTTCTTAAACTCACGTTCGTATTTCACCTTTAAAATTTCCGACACCGGTGTAGTAGGCATTGTTACTGTAGTGCGTTAGGAGAGGATAAAAACCTGTGTTCTCAATCTGGTGTGACCATACTGCGTACTGATGGGATCTATCTTCTCTTTACACCGATCCCGGCCGCTCATTGGAAATGTCAAGCCTTTTTTCGGTCAGCACACATACGTCATGTCGTTTTCTGTGCATCATCAGGCTTATACTTTATTGTTTTCCAGCATTATCGTGCATAAAGCAGGGTAAGGACACAAAAAGTACCTTCTGGGCCGTATGCTGCATTTATCCTGTGGCTTCCGCAGCACGCGGGTTATGCTCTACACATGTGCAGCCTAGACTGCTTCAGTGTACGGTGACAGGAAACTGGTCTAACACAAACACAACGGTCGATAGATAAAAATAATGTTTTTCGCTAATACTCTGGTGCGGTCAGTGCGCGTTACGCGCACGAAACTGCGGAAAATTTTGTTATGAATAAATGAATTCGATGACAGTCGCAGTGCAGGAAATTATTTGAGTTAGGTCAATTAATGTTACTTTGGTTTACTTTGCATACTCGTTTGTACAGCATTCTCTATGGAACAGAAACTAAGTTTGTTGCAAGTGCATGAGAACAAATGTGTAAGGCTCTCTCTGTGTGCGAGGCTCTCTTTGATCATCTCCCGGTAACGTAAATTTGGTTTCCACACGTGCCGCTTCCCAATACTCAGCTGACCATATAATAGCTGCTTCGGTATCCGCGTCGAATCCATAGGCTCACATGACCGAGCCACCTCAGATGTCTCAATAAAAGTATGCAGTTCACTGCATACATCCCACTTCGGCGCAACACTTCCATGTCTGCAACTCTGTCACCCCAGCCGATGCGCAATATCCGTCGCAGACACTGCTGATGGAACCGCTCGGGACATCGCAAATCCCGACGGGACCTCGTCCACGTTTCACTGCCGTATAGAAGAACGGACAGAACCATGGATTTGTACATCATCAGCTTCGTGTCAATGGTAAGCTGATGGTTGTTCCACGCTCGGTACTCAAGCTTCCCGAATGCCGCCGCTGCCTTCGACACGCGGAAAAGAAGCTCACTGTGTACCTGCTGATCAGTCGACGTCACACTCCCAAAGTAGCAAAAGTGGGAGGTGGTTTCTAATAATTCAGCACCAATGCTGATTCGCAGCAGGATTGAAGATTGCGCCTTTGGTGAAGGCTAAAAGAGACAGACAGTTTTGTTTGTGTTGATGGTGAGCCCGAATTTGGACGCTGTAGAAGCCAGAGCACTAGTCATGTGCTGCAAATCATCCGCGCTGCGTGCAAACAACGCACAGTCGTCAGCAAACAGCAACATACGGATAGTTGTCTCACAGACTAGAGTTTTCGCACTGAAACGACCGATGTTCAAAATCTAACCATCAATACGGTGCTCCACACGAACACCGTAAGCAAAAACCGCATCAAACGCACTGGACAATACTGCATGAAGATAGATATTAAAAAGGACAGGAGCTAAGACACAGCCTTGCTTCACACCAGAGAAAATTGCAAACTCCTCCGAGGTCTCTCCACTCAGCTGCACCCTCGCCCGACAACCATAGTGCAGACATTCAAATAAATTTACAAACTTACGCGCGCAAACAAACTTACACAACATCAGTCACAATGCCTCGCGGTTCACCGTATCAAATGCCTTGGTGAAGTCAACAAAAAGCGAGTACAATGGCTGGTGTCGTTCTCTGCACTTCTCTTGCAACTGACGAGCCGCAAAAACCATATCTATGGTGCTGTGACCCGAACGGAGTCCGCACTGCTCTTCCGCCACGTTAGGTTCCACAAGCTGACTGATGAGGCGATTGAGCAGGATTCGGGCAATCAGCTTGCCCACACAACTCAGCAAGTTGATGCCATTAACATTTATTTTTGACATTTGCATGCATGGCTCGAGGGATGAGCTGTACGGCAATATGCCAAGAGAGGACGAATGTTCCCGGCAGAATAGGAAACACTGATTGAAATAAAACTTCAAACAGTGGTCGGAACCGCGTCAATTGTCACCGTGTGGGATTGGGTGCATGTTAGGTAAGGCATGATGATGCACCACGCATGTAGGTGTCGTAGACCTTCAGAGTCCGACGAAGAGTAGAAACAAATGCAACATTGCTTGCTACCTTTGCCCTTGTACAGTGGTAGCACCAGCGCATACTTCAGATCAGGAGGCACCTCCTCCTCAAACCACACGCGTAGCACCAAGTGGTGCAGCGCAGTCAACAACGCGGGTCCGCCGTGTTTCAATCGTTCAGGCGGCACCCCGTCGGCCCCAGCACACTTGCCGTTTCGCAGCTGAGCAAGTGCCCTCTGCGTCTCATTCAGTGTCGGAGTGTCTGCCAGACTCGCCTTCACATCGTGCTGTTTCAGGCTGTTCAATGTAGGTCAGTCGATCTCTGAACGGTTGTTCAAGAGACAGTCAAAGTGTTTCCGCCAGATCTGCATTATGTCTGCAGTCTGTGTGCTTTCGATTAAATAAACACCCGAAATGCAGCGGGTCTAGCACATGTTCAGTTCACTGACTCATGCGGATTGGTGTCCTGGATCTTAGCATGGAGAAGGGTGAAACCCAACTCCCACCCAGCGATCGCCACGAAGAGGGGCCCACTACTTGAGCAAATGGCACAACAGTGGCAGCATTGGTTACACCATCTGTCAGGATCTAGCCACAACCAGCCTCAGCGCACCATAGGATCTCTCGCCTCTGTCTTATTACATGCCTGCATACTGGCATGCGACCGTGGGTTGAGCTTGGAGGACAGACTTTATATGATTTTGCTGTTATCTCCGGTGTGAAGCAAGGATCTGTCTTAGCCCCTACACCGTTCAATATCTATCTGACTGCTGCGCTGTCATGCGCATTCAACACGTGCGAATGCATTGTGCATCTGGAGCACCGGATGGATGGGTTTTGCTTAACGTCCGACGTTTGGGAGCAAAAAGCCTGGTGCGTGTGACAACAATCTGTGGAGTGAAGCACATATTCAGGCCAGAAATACGGATTGCTAGTGGAGTACTAGAGAACACAGCGTTCTGTTACCTGGGGAGCACCTTCTCAACCGACCTGCGGAACACCGACGAACTGTGCGTTCGTGTAACGAAATCCAGTGTGTCTTTTGGGAAACTGCAAGATCGCGCGTGAAAGAATCATCATCTCACTGTTAGAACCAAGGTAATGTAAGAATCCTTGCTTCTCTCCGTCCTTATCTATGGATCGGAAATTGGACACTGTATAGAGTTTTCAGAACGATTCCGTCCACAGTGTATCCGCCGGATTCTGCACATCCACCGGTGGGACAATATGCTGGACACTGATGTGAGCCGCCGGAGTGAACTGTACACCATGGATTGCATGCTACTGCTGCGACAACTGCTGTGGCTTGAACATGTGCGCTATATGGATGCGACGAGAATCCCGAAGTAAATGCTGTATGGGCAACTGAGGGCAGGCGACCGGGATGCAGGCAAACCAAAGTTGAGCTACCAAGACACTATCAAGGGTAGTTTGTCCCGAGTAACTATTGACCTAAGAGGTTGGGAGGAGATGACATCAAATCGTTGACCCTGGCGTGATTTAATCACGCGTACCGTTGCCCAAGAGCAAGGAAGACAGCTGGTGCATCGAGAAATAAAACACGCAGTACGCAAGCATTAGCTACCGGCCGAATACAATTCTTCGACTACTCCCACGCGGAGCTGTAGTGAATGCGGCTCTGCGTACATTAGCCCAGCCGTTCTGGCCAAGTCACCAATGAGGCAACAATGGGGTTATGCCGAACAGGCCAAATGTGAGACCGAGCACCCCAGACTGACATGTGGCCCTCAGTGGTAAGCCACTTATAAGGAGCGGTGAACGTTGAATCAGCCAAACATCATGGAGCTATGTTAATCAGAGCAGTAGCGTCGCTCTCTTGCAACATTGGAGGCGAGGACTTTTGCACTGATACTGCACTAACTCCTCGTGTGTTGCAGCGCAGCGGCAACCACCCATCGTTTCTGCAAAGACGCAGGGTCTCTGTATTTGCCCTAATGGTAATCCGAACACAGATGCCAACATAACAGTGCCCCTAAGATTAGGTTTGATGTTGCATATACCATGCTTCTTCATCGCAGTTGGGCTTTACTGACTTAATTTACCTTATCTTACCGTACCTTACTATTACCAAAGCCTCCAAACACTTTACCTATTACCGCATCCAAATCAACGCTTCCTCGCTTTGGTGGCAAATCGCAATCTGATGGACATGTCCAAGTTGGACCATACATCCAAGACAACTCGTTCCAGTATATCTTTGGAAAGTGGATAGTTCCGTCAAGTAACTGACTAGCGATTAACACGATTATGTTGATGTTTCATGTTCTGTTTCACATGTTATTCGTTAGAGTGATAAGAGCTGTAATTCCTGTGCTTCATCTGCAAACTTTAACTGAGCTGAGCTATGAAAATCAGTTAACTAAAGCGCACTATTTCCCTGCAAACTTGAAAAGTTGCCTACTCACACTCCGTCTTCTTTTTTTATCATCCTTAGTCCATCGCCAACGTAAGTCTCGCTAGGGTAAAATTGCACGCTCGAATGATTAACTACTGACTTGGTGCACTGCAGTATCTTTATTGCACCTGTCTGAGATGGAACAGCCAAATGTAACCTATCTTTCATTAGGCTTACAAAACTCGGTGGTATTTCCCGATCACCTCATGTGTTGCGCACTACACTTTCGCACTCTTCGTGACCCATGATAACCTTTGCACAGCGAACTACAGCATCTTCCTCTTCGTATTATTATTCGTTCCCCATTCACATCACTATATGAGCTTAAAGGTATTGCTCAACAGACTAGGCGAGACTGCCGCTACCACTTTTGGGACGTACATTCTGCTCCTTGAGATCGAGTGGTATATTATACGACCCTATCTCGCTGGGTGGGAGTTGTGTTATGTCGTTCTCTCTGCTAAGATCCAGAATACAAATCCGCATGAGTTAGTGAACTGACCATGTGCTAGACCCGCTGCATTTCGGGTGTTCATTTAATCGAAGGATTTGGCTGAGGACCCGATTCGTTCACCTGTCAGGAGTGGGCGCCTTGCCACTATTCTAGTCCATCCTCTTCGGAGGTTAGGAAGTGGTCGATGGCCCATTTCCAGTAAAACCTAGCCATGGGAGACAACAGGTCTACAGCTTATATGCTCACAGCTCGACTGGAGTAGAGCACCAGCGTAACACATTGTCTCTGACGGTGGGAGGGCACCTCCTGGTGTTCAGTGGTTTACTACTGCCCGCCTCAAGCCAGTCAGCCCCTGGTCAAATTGGGGCAAACCTGCCAAAAGCCACCTGCGTCTGGTCGTGACCGGTGGTACATATCCTACTACGGTCGCAAAACATATATGAATCATTCCAGTACCTCCAAGGCTGCATGGGACGGCGTCAAGCAGATCCCATCTGTCTCTGAAATCATAATCCCTAGTTGGATCTGCTCCCCACTGCTTTGTGGGTCAGGCTATTGAGCTAAAAGCTCTGAGCGGAGTCACTCAAGCAAATCTCAGAAACACAACCGCCACATTGCGTGCGATTGCCCACCAATGCAATTGATTGCCTGTGCGCAAAGCACTCAGCATCGGCTGATGAAACGTGCGGACACTGCCGGAGCGGAAATCTAGTGAGCGCCCCGAGCGACGCACTGCACTGGTCGCGATGGAACTGGCGCGTTACCACATCTATATTGCGGCGCTCAGTGAGACTCGGATAGCTTAGAAAGGTAAGTGGAATGAAGCAGATGCTGGCTACACATTATACTGGGTGGGCAACTCCTCCTCAGCAACGTGTGAACATGGGTCGGATTTACAAATATCTGATCGCCTCCATGGCCAGCTGGTGGGTGGACAAACAGGCACCAGCGCGTCACTGAGGACTGTTCGCTTAGGACTCGGAAGAGGTAAGTTTGCCACCTTTAAATGCACGTACAATCCGACCATGTGTTATCCTGATGACAAGCGTAATCAATCCTAAACTCAGCTACCCTCCGTGATACTGTATGTGCCGAGGAGCGACCGAGTATTTCTGCTGGGTGATTTCAACGCGCGCGTTGGGCGTGATGCATCGGTGTAGACAGATGTCATCGGTCAGCATGGCATTGGTTCCGCAAATGCGAACGGTGACCGACTGCTCTCAGTGTGTGCCACTCATAGCCTGATGAGCACGAACACTCGGTTTGCATTGAGCGCGAGTGATATAGTAACTTGGTTACACATCCAAAGAGTGGTCACGCTCACCTGCTCGACTATGTCATCGTACGTCAGCATGATATACGTGAAGTGCGTAGGACGAGTGTTCTGCGTAGAGCTGAGTGTGGCACTGATCACAAATATATGCAGACCAAACTGTACATATATATTCATAAAACTATGCATTGCACTTCCACCGTGAATCGGAGTAAATTTAACATTCTCTCCCTCGGTACTGTGGTGAAACGTATTGAGCTGGAGAAGGCGATGACTACACGCCTGTGTGATGTGGACTGCATAGACACAGTGGGCGACCTGTGGCACCACATTCACGACCAGGTGACAGCTGCTGCCGAGGAGACCATCGGGTGCGCAAACTGTGACAGCTTGATTGGTTTGGTGAGAACAATGCGATGATTGGCGTATTGGTGTCGGAGGAGAATGTAGCATTTGCTGCATATTTGGCAGGCCCCAGTGACTTGGGGAAGAAGAGTCAGTCTCGCAAACTACCACGGCGTCTCACCCGAGAGCTCCGTGGCATAAAAATACATGGTGAACAAATATGGCATA